>CAKAOI010053560.1:217761-230925 GCA_916701655.1 Sebastiscus albofasciatus | reverse complement strand
AAACTCTGGTCTGTTTTCGGCCCTTTTGAGATTCTGTGTTGACTATCCTAGTTGGGGAAACAAAAGAAATACCAATCAATTGGGTTACCTGCCCTAGGACGTTTAGGTGCTATTTGTGCAAGAATCTGTCTTGCCTCACAATAACCTAACGTCTGCAGGCTGTATTTTGTTATTCTATTCATTTGTTGATTTTCATTGAAACCCTTTATACCCATTTCTTTTAGTGTATTTAATTTGGGGAAACTTTAAAAGGAGGGTAAAAGGAAAAATAAAACCAATATTTCAGTTTCCTTAATTGTTTGTTATTATAGAGGCATTTGTTCATTATCAAAGAGGCATTTGTTCATTATCATTATTATTATTATTATTATTATTATTATTAAGGAGGCATTTTATTTTATATTATTATGTGGATGGGAACTGTTTTTCAGTCTTCTGACTGATCATCTACAGTCTGGGGAAATCAGTACCGCCACAACTGTATGTGTGGAAAAAAGAAAGAAACATTTTCCATTTTGCTGCATATTGCAGGAATGCTTCTTGTTTGTGTCCCGTGATATGCAAAACCTCTAGAAAAAGGCCCTCACCGGGTTGTATAGCTCGCTCTTAAAGCACTCAAACTCCCATGACCTTGGCTGACCTTTGTGTGTTGATGTCAGTGGTGGAAAGTAACTAAGTAGTAAGCATTTCCATTTTATGCTGCTTTATAATTTATACATCTCAGAGATAAATGTTGTACTTTTTAATCCACTACATTTATTTTACAGCTTTGATTTTTTTCACACAAAACATATGATCAACTTATTATATTATTATGCATCATATTATATTATATGATGCATTGTTGTAGGTTAAAGGCCCCACATATTCTCACAGTTGTGTTGTTGATTAGACCCATGCACTACACCGTAATACTCACACAATAATAACTTATCTTGTGTGCTTAAGATTAAAAACAAAAAAAATTGCAGGTCCTTTTGAAGGCTCCTTAATTTAATACTCTGAAATCGGCAATTTTGCATAGTGAGGATATTTGATTTTTTATTATTAAAAAAAATTGAATTGAAATGAATTATTTATTATTATATTATTTGAATTTTGAATGCAGGACTTTAACTTGTAACGAGTATTTTTTACAGTGTGGTATTGTTACTTTTACTCTTTCTAGAAATATTCTTATTTAATTCTTATTCATACCATTCTTGCATTTATATTTAACACACTTTATAGATCCCACGTCTCAGCATTTTGCATTTAATTATTTGCACTGTGTATTGTAATACAAATATTATACATATCTCTTACATTCTCATTTCTTTATTATTTACTGTGTTATATATTGTAGCAATATGTACATAATTTACATGTTATATACTTCTTTATTTCTATTTTCTTACATTTACTTTATGTTTATATATGAGCAACTGTAACACCCCGGGATCAAGTACTTCTGATTACTTCTTCCTCCATTAGTTGATGCCAAAAAACATCCTAGAAAGGAGGCTAAGGAGTGAAAGAAAGGCTGGAAATTAATGAAAGGAGATCGGAGCGGGAAGAGCTTATATTCACCCGTATAGAATGCAAACATGAGCCACAACAAAAACAGACACCCACGTCATGTTTTCCGATTGATGACACACTAAGACAACAAAGAAACCTGCGTGTTTTGCATGCCTCTCAGAAGTTCCGTGCTGCTGCTGTTGTTGTTGACAATTTACAAGTTTTAGTTACAACCTTTGCCGCACACATCCTCTTCCTTCGTATTGAGGGAATCCCAGCTATGGTAATTTGTGGTTATTAGGCAGAAGGTGTGGCGACACTCATTCTTAGTTTGATAATATGCAAAAATAAGCCTTGTAGACATTCAGTTGTTAATAATTATACCTAATATACTGATCTATTTCTTAGATTGACAAATTTATTAAAGAGGTGGAACCATTGGTTATGTTACTGCTGGATTTTTAAGCTACATGTGAAAAAAAAAGATTCCTTAATAATTCTAACTGCATGTTAAGTGTGACCGTGCGACAGGAAATGCTCTTTCAGTAACTTTCTGTTTTGCTTCTGAGGAAATCTTAAACTAAATGCATCTAGATTAAAGAAGGAGGATTTTATGCTATTGTCTAATTTATCAGTCATGAATTATTCCAGTAAACTGATTCTTCTTCGTTGTTCTTTCTACAAACTCATCATTCGTGTCTCTACTGTTGTGTCTCCTCTTTAAACTCGGCGCTAATTGAGACCCAGTTCTGTATTTGTCGACCCAGCTGACCCGCAGCATTCCCAGAACTTTGGTAACCGTGAGTAGTTTTGCTGAGAGAGCGAGAATCATAAAATGTACCTTGCCAAAACAAACTGCTACGTCCATCCAGTTGGGCCCCACTGCAACACAAAGACATCGCTCCTTTATGTCGGAGGAGCAACGTGATGCAGATGGAAAATTTTGCTTCTGAAAAACGTGATAAATAGGAACGAGGGAGGTGCAATTTATTGGAATGGCAGCTTCAGTCATTTCCAGTAAGCTGACGTGGCACCGGGCCAACTCACTTCGACCCCCTTTGTAAATTTCTTTTTTTCGCCAAATGACCCCGCTTCGGGTGAAAACATTTTTCTGTGCGTGACGGGAACAAAGAGTCTAGGCGATGACTCGTCTGCACAGGAAATAGTTGTGGTTTAACACACATGACTAATGATTGAGAAATGATTGTACACTAGCCTCAAAAATCCCAAAGGATCGCACTTCACAGATTTGTCTAAAGTTCAGTTATGGATGGTGTATTTTCCTGCAAAATTAGATCATTAAAATAAGATATTTTGCCGCCATGGTGTCTGGTGTGATGTCTTGCGTGGCATCACTTACCTTTAATCAACCAAATTTCAACCTATCTTATTAACTTGTCCATCTTATTTTAAACCCAAGTAGTTTTACTCACATATTTTTAGCCGTTTTTGTGGTCGTTTTGTATCTCCTTGTGGTCGTTTTGTATCTCTCTGTGGTTGTTTTGTGTCCCTTTGTGGTTGTTTTGTGTCCCTTTGTGGTCGTTTTGTATCTCTTTGTGGTTGTTTTGTGTCTCTTTGTGGTTGTTTTGTGTCTCTTTGTGGTCATTTTGTGTCTCTTTGTGGTTGTTTTGTGTCTCTTTGTGGTTGTTTTGTGTCCCTTTGTGGTTGTTTTGTGTCTCTTTTTGGTCATTTTTGTCTCGTTTCTAGTCATCTTGTGTCTCTTTGTGGTTGTTTTGCCCCTTTTATAGTTATTTTGCGTCTCTTTGTAGTCGTTTTATGTTTCTTTGTGGCCATTTTGAATCTCTTCCTGGTTGATACGCGTCTCTTTGTGTGACTTGTGATTTTGTAGGTGAATGCCAGGAGGACCCCTGACACTTTGGGCCTCGGGGCCTGTGCCTCGTTTAGTAATCCATCCATGCCTCTTCCATTTAAAACAGGGTTATCACCAGTAAAGAAATACAATATTAATCCAGACTTGTCCTGAATTGCATGTGTAGCTCTACTAGATGTTGCAGCTGCAGTGTTGAAGTAAATCCACATAGTCATAATCCATGGAGGTTATATAACTTTCCCTTTTTAACGTGACCACATTCCTGTAATCAGATGTCTGCACCGCTTAGGGATGATGTTTTAACCACAATTTTGATATAAACAAGTGGTTGTTCTTGGAAGTAATAACTACTAGATGTGCTGGATTCCTTTTTTTGTGTGTCATCTCCAGTGGCCTGAATGAAAACACAACACTGTTGCCAGTCCTACCAGCAGCGTGAATGACTGGAACAAGATTTATTTTCTGCTGAGTCCACTCGAGTGACTTCAAATCTCCTTTATGAGTAGGCTTTTGGCAATTAAATTTAATCACATCATTGAGTTGAAACAAAATACTTGGCAGCGCCTGGCAAAAACATCAAGACACAGAGCAGATCTTTGAAAGGCCGAAAGCCAAGAATAGCAAACTTGTCCTCAGACGGCATATTTTGTTACACCAAACGAGGCATTGAATTATCCACGGTTGACACTTTTTACCGTAAATTTGTTGTGAAGACGTCATGGGGAGGAGACTACCAGTATCACAGTTTAACTGAATAAACCTGCTGTAGCCAGTCTGGGTCCAGCTGGGTGTTGTGAAAACTTTTACTGGAACACTTCTGGTTCTTTTTTGAACCATCTTTTGTTAGTCTTTGTGATGGAGCAGCACACTGCGCTCTTGGTTGCAGTTCCCAAAACATCCTCTGGAGAGCTACATATACTCACCCAGAGACTAAACCGAGCTGCAGTTTGTGTTGAGGATTTCTCAACACTGTATGACATTCTTCCTTTCTTATTCACTTCCAGGAATTACAACGGATCATTAACAAGTATTTTCCTGTAGTGTTGAATTTATTCTCACTTCACTTTCTCTAAACAATTCTTAAATTTCTGTGTTTTTCTTATTGCAACTGGCGTATTTTGATACTTTTAACAGTTTGATTTGATTATTTTCCTCTTCATGAGTTCTTAAAGGTGCTCTATACGATATCCAGAGCATTAATATAGCATCAAATAACTAGCATACAATGAGTAATGTCTACCTGTGTGCTTTTAGTGCACTGATTCCCAACATGGGGCTCCTAACCTCCACTGGGGGTCGCCAAAGCGAGGCTTTCTTGATTTTAAAAAGTGGAAGACAACTTTTTTTTTTTTTAAATATACAGTTGGCATATATCTCAGCATTTCCTTAATTTCTGTGATGAACTAAATTAAATTTTTTAGTTTTAAAGCCTGGATTGTTATAAGATACAAATTTAAAAATTAGAAAAGTGTGCATTTAAACATATTCTATTCACAGTATGTATGATGTACAGAGATTTGTATTCAAAGTTCCTAAAAAACAACAGAAAAACTCATCCCTAATGCAATATTCACAGGAAATAATCTGCTCAAAAGTCATCCAAATTGCTAATTTTAAACAACGTTCCTGCAGTTATTGTGTTCACTATTCGGGTTAATTGTACAGTTTATTGGTTGTTCTTTATTATATTGAACCACTGCTTTAGTGCATGTTTGTGCATTTGAGCGTGTCCCATTGACCAGCTCACGGCTGCAGCTCCGCACGGCGTTTACAGCTGATAATGCCGTCTTGAAGCACAACACCCATCCTCCAATTACCCCCCTCAGATTAACGCTGTTAGCTCTGTCAGCACTGTTGCTGTTGTTTTTCACCGTTAGCACCATTAGCTGCGAGCTCGCCGGCTCCCCATTGCCATGTTGAGAGCCGTGCAGAGTCAATAGAAATGCTCCCAATTTAGCACCTTTAAACTCATCTGGCCTGTTGAATGATGTGATTCTTAATGGCAAAGAAACATTTAAACCCATACCCCCCAAATATACTTCTTCTCTCCTAACATTTTATTTTCTATAAAATGACATGATATTGAAAATCGATACTATAAAGTAAATACAAATTCCCCTTTCCACTGTCTTTATGCCTGTGGTCACCGATTTGAATTTACTCCATTACAAGTGGGAGCGGAGCAAAATTGCATCCACCAACCCACGTCCCTATATCTGATGACACGGATGAGGCACTGCCCTATTTCCCAGGGCGATGTGTGACACACAAAATCGTGGGCCACGGCTGCGCTTCAACCGGGAATCTCTGGCTCCGATCTGAAGGTCAGTCGGAGATTTGTTAGGTCAATTAATGGATGCAGAGGCATATACTCGGTCTACCGGAAAACATGTCACTCGTGTTAGTCTGTGTGAGGCTGTATAGCCACCCACAAGGCAGAGAGAGTTTTACTTTTAGATATAAATAATCAGTCCTTTTTGATTTGCTTCAGTATTAGCTGTTTGTATTTAATCTATTTTTGTTTGTTTTTGTGAAGGAACTCTTAAAAAAAGATTTTTTTTTTCACTGACAAATGATGATTTCAATCTTTGTATTAGTGTAGTTTAGTATTAAGCAATATTTAGTATGTGTGCATTCAAAAAAATACACTGTTATAATATATTAGACAGACAACAAGACAGTACAATATCGCATCTAATTTATTCAATCTTTATTCAACAAGTCATAACACCCTAAGAGGAAAACGTCCAGCTCACAATAATGAACATTTAATATGATGTAAATGAGGGATGCTACACATCTGCATAATCTCACTTAACATGTTTTCCTAGTCGTGTTTGCCCATTGTGCTGCAAGGAACGTCACATGTACACACTGTGTACATGGAGAGCACATACACATGAAGTCACACGGTTAATGTAAGTGAAGTGTCCTCGACACGTTTTGACGTATAAAACCACATTGTTGAAGGCTCGCGGTTTTGGATAAATAATCGCGTTTACATCACACACAGTGCGTCACAGAGGCTCGCAGCTACACGTTCATTTCCCCCTCAGCTTTATTACGTTCACTGAGTGCATACTTTTATGTTGCTTCTAGAGGTAATTCTATAAATGTCTGGCCAGACAGTGTATACATTCAATTGATAATTATGTGTTTTTTAAATGAAACAGATCATTTATATGACAATGTACAATAAGGATATCATCTAAAATATTTTTTTAGTGCATAGATTAGAGGTGTTGAAAAGCATCAGGCAGTGACAAATTCTTTACATCCAGTTGTTTTCACAACACACTTTGACACTTCACAGATCAGAGATGATGCAAAATCATTGGAAATGTACAATACAAATGCATAAAGACAGATTTTTTAAAAAGAAATAACAATTTCCAGATGAAAAAAAAGATAAATGCAAAACATAGTGTTTTAGCAAAAAAAAAAAATATTTATATAACACGGTGACAGAAAATGTGCCTTATGCACGATAGGTGTAAAATATGAGAAGAATCTCATTGGCATTTTGAGTAATTAAACCTTTATCCAACCGATCCACATCTCAGATCTTCACTAACTCACCTGTGTTTCTTCGTCTGTGACAGTAGATGTCATGTCTTTTCTGCAGCTTACAGTGGAGAATGTATCTACACACTGTCTTGTATGACAGAAAATTGGCAAAGCATATACTGTAGGTGTTTTCCTGAATATTAATTTTGATATTAGGCTTAACTTGAGGAAGTATAGCTTTACACTCTTCGATCTGAGGTCAGGGTGAGTAACACTGCTATCTATTTCTTACTGTAATACGACTCTTTGCAATCTGATTTTTCCTCAGGATGGGTAAGACGATGTGCTCTGCCACATCCTGTACTCTCTAATCCTATTTAAAACATCTTGTATTTCACAACTGATCAAAAGCCTCCCCTAACTTTGGCCAACCTCAGATTGTGAATGATCTTAAAGCACCTCCGAGTGCTGCTGCCGTGTGTGTTTACACCCACCGAGACGAGAGATACTCACGGCTCCATCGGGGAGAGAGAAAGGCGACGCCCCGGTTCAGACGCCAGAATCCAGTGCCGATACTTTTTGGGGTAAGGGCTTCCTGGCTACTGCCTTAGGAACAGCAAGCCCAGACCGCAAAAAGACCCACAAAGGACAAAAAAAATGGGACTTCATCATGTTTTGGCGATCTCCTCAGCAATCTATAGGAAGAAACAGAGCCGTTAGCAACGTCTGATGCAATTTCATAAAGCAGATAGCGTTCAACATGGGTGGAAAGTCCTGTTAAGAGCGTAAGCTCAAAAATCAGTTGGCTACCTGGACACCTCACTTTTTTGTCTCGACTCTTCTGTCTAGAAAAGCTTGAACTAGTCCTCCTGTTAAACGTGAATCATCCATCATCCGCAGAGAGCCCAACAGGCCTCATCCACAAAAACTGTTTTCTACTGAAGTGTTCCTACAAAAACCCAACCCTATAGGCATAAATAATATATGTTAATGCTGGATGTCCGAGGCCCCAGAGGAGATGTCACAAAATGAACAGATGCTGTCAATACTGCAACATCAGAAAAACACACGGGGTGAAATTTAAATAAAAGACACACAAAAAATAATAATAAAGACGTTAATGCAAGCATCATTTTCATAGTTAATTAGCCACCAGCAGAGTTGAACACTGAATTCGTATATTGTCTTCATTATAATCAGAATTTGTTTTTTTTCCAAGTAATATTTGCTTTGGTGTACTAGTGCATAACATAAACATAGTAAGAGAAAATTTTATTAAAAATAAAAGTAAGTAAAAAAAAAAATAAAGAAGAAAATTACAATATAAAAATACGAAAAAATACTATTGAATAAAAAACATGTACAATATATCTGTATTCAAATAAAAGCTGTATAGAAGAGAATTACAATGAAAACATTAAATTGAATACTATACGTATAAGGCCGTTTTGTGCAGAAATGTGCAAAATAAGATGTTAAACTGAGACTGGATGAAATTATTTTAAAAAAAAATGTACTGTTAGTCTTGACAGGAGCTTCCTGCCTGCAGTGTGTAAACACATCCAGCAGATTTCCAGCATACTGTAATGAAATTGTTGATCGGGGGTTCGATTAGCGAGAGATTTTGGTCATAACTTCACTTAAAGACCATCTAATTCGTCACGAGACCTTTGTCAATCTAACCTCCATTCACTACCACAGCTGCAGCAGCAGCATGGTGTACAACCAAACCGCTGTTATAAAGCTGGTACATATCTTTGGAGACCTTGCCCCATTGCAGAATATTTAACATTTGATATATAATAGTGCAAATGTTTTCAACTCCTGATGAATTCCATTGTTGATGTGTTTCTATGTATAACCTGTTCAGTTTCTCCTTGCCAAAAGAGATTCAGTTAGAAAAATATGAATGGGACTTAGTAACATTTACACTTCAAGATCAAATTTGATCCTGCCTACGTTTTGTGACATTTTTTTGATCACTTTTAATCTTCACTTACAATCTTTGTCATACATGTATTCAATGTTGTCTCCATCTGCAACCAGAAGACGCTAAAGGGACTTAAATGCTCATCAAGTTCTGAAGCAGGACAAGGCCTTAAGAATCACCTCTAAATAACTAAGCGCGCACACTCTACCCCACTGTTTAGTCACCAGAAGAACTAAAAGAAGAAGCTGCCGTGTCCCAATGCAGCAGGCTCAATATCTCGAGGGCTTGTTCTGCAAGATTTAAGTCTGGAAGTTGCATCTTCCCGTCTCTCTTCCACACCTTGCAGATCCAAGACTCACATTAGAAGAACTTGCGAGATCCAGGTTCCAGATGTCTTGTGAAGAAAATGAGTCCCATCTTGACCCTGGTCTTCTCTACACATCAGTGAGCTGGTTCAGTCCGGTCCTTAATGTCTTTTCCTTGGGTGGTAAACCACCGCGATGTGATCCGTTCTGCCCTCCACCCATCACCTCATTCAAGCTCTTCAATTTTCACTGGGCCATGGCAGGAGATGATCTCCACAGACTTCAATTTCCTTTTGAATATGGCTTCTCAGAAGGAAAGTATATTGTAGCTTAAATATATTGTCTTGGAAGATTACAGTTATGTGAAACGGTTTTCCTCAATTTATCTGACTGTCGTGGTGGAGTGCAAATAAATAGCTCCTTGACCACCTGAAATACACTACTAATGATTTTATCTCATCCACCTCCTAGTTTTGATGAAATATTGCATTAAACCATAAAAAAATACCCTTTTTTTTCACAATTAGAGACACACAAACTGGAACAACTGTTTTTTTACGATTCCAGCTGTTTGTTTTAATCACCTTTGGACAAAAAAGTCAAAGTTTCTGCTTTTTATCCACTACAACTCAAGTGTAGAGGAAACCACAGCAGCAGCAATCCATCTCTGACATTCAGAGCAGATGTTTCAAAACTTCATCAGCTTCTACCGCGTCACAGCTCTAAGACTATGCTAAAACCACTAACCTACATAGAAAAGATCTAAAAGGTTGCCATTAAACCACAACAAATCCACAATACCCCATACAGGTGATACAGTTAGAATGAAAACATGATGGATTCAATGAGATATTTTTCTCATCTGGATCTGAATCTGTTGAGAAGTCAACAAAAAATAAGGCTTCTACGTACTGATTACCTTTTTTGTTTCATTAAAAATGTCCTACAGGGAAACCAGGAAATAGAAAAAACAACCACTACCCACATTTACGAACCAGCCACCATGTATGCCAGTGCACCACATTGTATGAAGAAGACAGTGATACAGGTACATAAGTTACTCTCAATGCCATTCCATGCCACACCCTTATCATAACAGAATAATTACCTGCAAATTTTCTCATTTCAATGTTTTTTTTCCTACACAATACAATAAAATGCTCTTTTACTATGTTTTCCGACACTACTAAGTCATTTATATCACAATTTTTACATTCATGTTTAAATGTTGGACCACAGCAGCTATATTGAGGGTGTGTTTAGTTTCTTAAGGTTTACATTAATAACTTTATCTTTTTACAACTGATGACAACTGTCTCTCAATTTTAAGAGGATTAATTGTAAAGGAATCCTATGTGTTGTTACAATCAAGAAATATTATTGAATTTATCACGTCAGCTCGTGTTTTGTCAGTTTTTCAGGAAAATGCAATGTGGTGTTTTGGTTATTCTCTGAGTGTAATCAATTAATTTGGTACTTAAATCCCAAAAAGTTTCTGAAATGCATTGCACTGACGCCTCGACAGAGGAGGGAGTGTGAGAATATTCCAGACATTACAATCTTTTTGTTGCAACCTGCAGCAAATCCTCATCACAAAAAATATCTTTTTGGTCTTCTTCTTCGTAAACCACGTCTCAAAAAATATAAATCTAGAAATTACAATCTGAATTGAGGATCCAGTTGGACTCCAATCTAGAAAGAAAGGGGGTTAAAATCCTGCATCAAACACTGAACTGTGTTAAGAGTGTAAATCCATTCAACGTGCAGGCCTACATCGTGAAATGTCATGCTCCAGTAAAGAACAAGTTCATAAAAAGAGTTTTTTTAAAAAAATGGGCTTTTGTGGTGTCTATTGAGGAGGCAGGCGTGCACAGCACATGACCACATCTGGATGATGGGGCCTACATGCGTGTGTGTATATATGGCTGTTACGTCAAGCCCAGGGCGGATAGGATAGGGACCAGCAGCGGACTGGACCATCTGCACACGTAGGCATCTGCCACACTTACCTCACCACATGCGTCATATGTGGAGGGGGGTAAAAAAAAAAAAAGAAAAAAAAAAAGTGTCACATCCCCCTTACTGCTCTTTCTCTAAAACGTGTCCTACATTTGTCCCATATTCAGCTCACTTTTTAGTTATTTATTTACTTAATGAGGGCTCCAATTATGTCATTTTCGCAGTTTTTCTACAGGCCTCTGAGCTCTCCGTGTTATAAGTTGCAGAGGTATAGATCCACCTTTACAGCAAAGCATGACCAGCAAACACGGATTGCATGGGCACCTGCTCACCGGCCTTTAAAGCGCACAGGAGAGAGTGCTTTCCATGGTGCTGAAATACACGGCGGAGCTGTCCGTGGTGCTGAAATACACTTTGGAGCTGTCTGTGGTGCTGAAATACACCGTGGAGCTGTCTGTGGTGCTGAAATACACTATGGAGCTGTCCGTGGTGCTGAAATACACTATGGAGCTGTCCGTGGTGCTGAAATCCAGCTCTGGCTACGTGGTGAACGCCCTGTGCACTGGAGCCCCAGTTTGTGTGGAGAAGAGGGGGAAAAGAAGAGTTTGGTAAAAAAGAAAAAAAAGAAAAATAAATAAATAAGTGGAGGATGACAGAAACACCATAAAATCAAAAATAAAAATTAAATCTGTCTTTTTTTTTTTTGGGAAGAGGGAGGGGGGCGTCACGATGGGGGTGTGCAGCAGCAGCAGCAGCAGTCTGGAGATGAATTGATCGGTGCATGAATTGGCACTTGTTGCCATTGAAAAAGCCCTGTGCCAGAGTGGGTACAATATAATGTGCGTGTGCGCGCGTCTAATCTTCGCTATTTTCCACGTTTAAAAAAGAAAGTATCTTCCAGGTTTCCACGCGCACGACTGCCCCCCCCACCCCACATCACACACACACACACACACACACACACACACACATATACACACACAGAAAAGTCTTGACAAATGATGATCAACCAGCTTTCTATAGATAGCTCGATGTTAATGAAACTCGCAGGTTATACATTTTTAAAAAACATATATACAATGTTGCAATCAGACGAACCTTCATGGTGTTTTCTAACACTTCAAAAGATAGTCTTTAAAATAGTACTTATCCTCAGCGATGCGTCTATATATCCTATCGATGGATGCAGGATTTGTGTATTGCACATCGGTATACCGGTGGATGGAGACGGAGCACGTCCACCGCTGCGGTTATAACGAGAAAGAAAAAAATTGCAATCAACTCCTCGGACACTCTTTTTAGTTGAATCTGTTTTTCGTCCCTTTATCGCCGGCAACACATCAACACGTCTCTCCGTGAAGAAAACACTGGCTCACTCACGCTCCGATGTGAAAACTCGGGGATGAATTTCTCAATGGTTCTCTTTCTCTCTATATATGTCTGTCTATAAAGCACGGAAACACAACGGTGTTGTTTTTTTTTACTCACTTCCAACAATAAGCAATAATAATAATAATAATAAATAAGAATGGGCTCACCCAGTCATCACCGATCCGAGAGAAGCGTGCATCATTTTTTCCCCCTTTTTTCCCTCCAATAATCCCTGGGAATTTGAACAGCACCCATTGATATGCAGCAGTAGGGCCCCCCCCCACCCTCCTCTCCTCCACCACCACCACCACCACCCCTCCACCTCCACCCTCTCTCACCCTCCCTCCATCTCCATCTCCATCCTCTCGCCTCTCCAGACGTCAGTCGCATTGCCTCCTCATTCATTTTCGAGTCTTCCGTTTTTTATTTTTATTTTCTTGTGCATTTTCTTTTAATCTTTAATCCATTTTCAGTCCTCCTCCCCTCCTCCTTCTCCGGGAAAATGCTGCAAAAACCCTCTAATGGAAGCCACTCAATTCCTCCAGTCTGCTTCTTCTTCTTGCTGGTGACCTGCATTGACGTCATTGCGTCATTAGGTTTCCCCTGGAAACACGGGAGAGCCAAAAATAGAAACACATTAATTCAAACCCCAGGCTGGGTGGAGGGAGGGTGGGGTATAAGGGGGTAGTTGGGGGCTGTTTTTGGAGACTATTTCTTTCTATCAATCCATAATCTTCTGACCCCCCCACCCCCCTCACACA
>CAKAOI010053560.1:105127-217741 GCA_916701655.1 Sebastiscus albofasciatus | reverse complement strand
CACACACACACACACACACACACACACCCCTCTTTCTCTTTGGTGTCACTGCTTACTGAGCTCCTTCTCAACACATTCATTCCAACCGTAAGCAAATATCCCTTTGTCATATTTTCCTGTAAGGTATTTAAAATATACCTGATAGTAAATTATTATTATTATTATTATTTCATTTGGCTCCTTTAGCATCACGATACTGTTTATAGTTTACTTTTACTTGTGTTTCTGTGTCAGATTTTAGGGGACATTATTTCACTTTAAGATTATTTTATTCTATCTCTTAATAGAATATCCTTAATGTAATATTCTGTTTGGTGTCACTGCTTTCTGAGCTCCATCTCAACACATTCATTCCAACCCTAAGCAAATATCCCTTTGTCATATTTTCCTATAGGGTATTTAAAATATACCTGATAGTAAATTATCATTATTTTTTTATATATATATATTTGGCTCCTTTAGCATCAGGATACTGTTTATAATTTACTTTTACTTGTGTTTCTGTGCGGTTGTCAGATTTTTTTGGGGACATTATTTTACTTTAAGGTTATTTTATTCTATCTCTTAATATAATAAGATAAGATAAGATGAACCTTTATTAATCCCCGGAGGGAAATTCAGGTGTCAAAGCAGCAACATCAGCAAACAGAGTGAAACACAGGAGAGGTAAAGGTATACAAAAATTATAAAAACAATAAATAGAGATATAAAGGATACAGAGTGAATGGGTGATCATAGTGTGTGCAGTCTGTCAATAAATAAATGTAGTATGTGCAATAAATAAATGTAATATGTACATATGTGCAGTCTATAAAGTATACATACTTAATGTAATATTGTCCTCAAGTGTAGTGGGTCTGGAAAACTATGGTATTGAGCCCAAAGAGCACATTGTGTAGCCTACTACAGGACTGTTGTGATGTGCAATTTCAACACTATAATATGATATTTCTGTACTATCATGTCATTGGCGCCTATTTGTGATCTTAAAATGACATTATCATAGGTTATGAAGAGGACCTATCGTGCTCATTTTCAGGTGCCAACTTGTATTTTGGTGTTTCTACTAGAACATGTTTACATGCTTTAATGTTCAAAAAACGCTTTATTTTTCTCATACTGGCTGTGCTGCAGCACTTTTTTTCACCCTCTATCTGAAAACGCTCTGTTTGAGTTCTTGGCTCCGCCCCCTCCCAAAAAGCCCCAGTCTGCTCTGATTGGTCAGCTGGCCCCACTCTGTTGCGATTAGTCAACCAAACCAAACTCTTCAGGCTTTGCTCTAAGTAGCTTTGTTTGAGGACTTACCAAACTAGTCGTTATGCAAATGTTTTACTTGGTGACATCACCACGTTACAGAAGAAAAGGCGGGACTTCAAGCAAAGTGTCAGGCAGTTCAGGAGCCATGTTTCTGTGGGGGAGAGTAACTCACTTTAGCGTGGGCTTTGTAACTTTGCAGACCTTTTACATGCTCAAAAAACGATATAACACATTAAAGGAAAGGGGGAAAAGCACAAAAGCACAATAGGTCCCCATTAAGATATTTTTTTCTTTGGGGCATTTTTTGCCTTTATTGGACAGATGCAACAAAGGAACCACAGTTGCGGTTACGTTGCATGCAGAGTAACCAAGGCGCTCCGTAGTTTATGCTTTTAAGATAGCATTTTGCTGGCATTTATCAACCTTTTATAGTGTTCACTCTTAACAGAGAGGCTTCTATAGTATCACAACATATTTCTTTAGGCTTGAACCACAGCTGAAACTTTTTGGTGAATTCATGGCCAGATTAACCTGCTAGTGGGCCCAGGGGCAAATAGAAGATGGTGGGCCCCATTTACCCCTCTTCCTCCAATGTCCAATGCCTGGTTCCTATATGTTTGTGTAAGTCTGTGTGGTGATTTGATCGTACACATATTCATTTTAGGAATACATAAATGTAAAACTGAAGCAATAAAAGTCTCCTACCTCAAGTCATTGGTCATTGAGCCTTGGGAGAATGGTTCTGTAGTGAATAGAGTTGTTCCGATATCGATACCAGTATCTGTATTGCCTCCGATACAGGTTATATGGAACCTGGGACTTCATTTTGACTATTTAATCAGGACGTTTTTGATGCCTGTGACACTGGGTGCAGGTTAATTACAACAATAATGTGCAGTTGTTTGTAACTATAGCACCTGGTGGAATCACAAACCAGCAGTATCACAATTTAAAAAATAATGATCAACACCAAGCTCAAATGTTATATGTACATAATTAATGTATTTTAATATATATGTATATTTTTTTTACTTCTTTTTGACAACTTTTAGGAAAACAAAATGTGGATAAATAACAGTGTGCTCAAAAGATGGTAAGTGACCAAAAAATAAGTAAATTTGTGTCATATCTTTTAGTAATTAAGGCCACCCCATGCCATGCTCGCAATAAGAGCCTAACAGAACACTGACTCTATCTTTAGCTTATCAGTTTATTTATCATTCACAAAAAGATATAAGTAAAATAGTAGAAAACCTCCTAGAAAGATAAGGTCTTTATACATAGAGATATAAACTATGGAAAGTTTACTAAGTTACTCCCTGATATGTGTCACTGACGTAGTACTTTTTAAATCTAAGCTCAAGACTTTTTTTATTTAGATTGGCTTTTAATACCTAGTAGCACTGTGACATTTTCCCTGTGCTTTTTATGTACCTTTTTATGATTTTATGATATGTTATGTTTGTATTCCTGTTATTTCTTGATTTTAATGTAAAGCACTTTGGGTACCTTTTGGTTATTGTAAAGGGCTATACAAATAAATGTTGATTGATTGATTAATATTTTGTTCATCCGGGATGTGACCAAAACTCTTGATGGACAGATGTGCAGTATTTTGGCTCTTATATAGAATCTTAACTTAGAGAGATAGATAGATACATATAGTGCAGAAGAGACTGTTAAAAATAACTTCGACATATAGCCAATGATACATGAGCAAAAAAGGTGAGTAAATAATGAAACTATTGTCTAAACTCAATGATCAAGATAATGCAAATATCTCCAAATATCAACATTATGCTTTTAGGAAAAACATTGATCTTTACAGTTTATTTTCCTTGAAATAATGTAGACCTAAAGACCACACTTAGATGTAAAAATGTGCCATAAATATATCACAGGTCAGTTTGAAAGTTGGTAAAAATACAACATCTGACCTCAAGCTGATGATTATGATAAAGCAAACAGTTTGAGACTTTTTGCAGTGTATTCAGTAACTTTATGTTAAAAAGAGGATGAATAAAATGTAGGAGATATAGCTGTATAGTATTCATTCATTGTTCTTTTCATTCATGCAGTCATTCATGTTCTCTTTCTTAATCCATTCACATATCCAGGGCAGCCACCTTCCAGTGACGCAGAGAACCTCCTCCCATTTAATCTGCTTTAGCTTCGTCTATCTGCTGTGATGTTCCAGATCAAGTGACATATGCACCCCCTTCCCTTCATAATGCACCCCCCCACCCCACAACGCACGCACGTGTCCGCGTGCACACGCGCCAGCCTCGTGACACACGACTGGAGGAGGCACGCGCAGTGGCACATGAGCGGTGATGCTGCATTCACGCTGTGGCCTTAAAGAAAGAAAGAAGAAGAAGAAGAAGAGGAAGAAGGGAAAAAAGATAACTGTGGAAGCATCGCGAGATTATAGTGGACCGCAGCGGCAAACTGCCAGTCGTTGCCAAGGTGATTTCCCTAAACAAGTCATTCTACCACCTACAAACAGTATAGTGTGTGTGTGACTGTTTATTTCAGATCATGTTTTAATTAATTGTAAATGTTTTAATTTGATCTGGTTTATTTATTTTTATTTGTATACTTTATTTTGTTCTATTTTTATACATGTTTATTATCCTTTATTTTAAAGGTCCCATATTGTAAAAAAGTGAGATTTCCATGTATCTTATATTATAAAGCAGGTTTAAGTGCTATATTAATACTTTTAAACTATCAAAACCATCAACATATGGAGAAATACACACAGCCCGTATTCAGAAATTGTGCGTTTGAAACAAGCCGTTACGATTTATGTCCGTTTGTGATGTCACAAATATAATTTTAAACATAAACATTCTAAATGTGTCCCAGTTTATTTACCCAGAACCAGGCTCTGGGTGGTCATATACCTTGTTGCTTGCCCCTTTGACAGAGTATTAGAAGCGGCAACAATATATATTACACATTTAACAATTATCATTGTCATGTCCCTGGTGTAAAAGCAACACTTCTGTCCTCCCCATGGACCATATTGCTCTCTCTCCAGATTCATTCAAGAACTGTTGCTCAAGGGGACAGTATATTTCCTCCAAAGTTGACCACATCATTATCTGCACCTGAACATGAACTGGAGCTCCCTCCAGCCTTATCAGCAGATATTGCAACTTTCTCCTGACTATTTCTCAAATGGCAATAGCCAGTAGACTGTTGAAAGAGTCCTGAGGCATGGCAGTTTCCTTCAAAACGGTGGTTTTCACGAATTTATCCCTGATGGGGAGGCACCAGCATGACTAAAAATGGTGATCACTCCAAAAGGGGTGTTGTGTCACACCAAGATGATGGAGACTGATGCAAATTATGCATGTCCTTCAACACTAGAAACCACTTCTACATCAACCTACATCAGCAGGTATGGGGGAGTTCCCGTAAATAAAAGCTGTGTAGAAAACCCGTGGAGTCTCCTCCCTCAAGGCCCTCAGACATCGTCCTCCAGATCTGGCCAGTCTGGTTTGTCTTTGGATCTATTTCTTTCACTTCAAAATTGTCACAGACTGCATGGTTCACCTTGAGCCTATAGGACCTGCCAATGACAGGGACAATTTCTGACACGTCACGGCTAAGAAAGAGACTTCTCCTTCACAACTGAAACTTTATCAAACAAGATTATAAATCAGTTAGGTGTTCATATCAGTGTGGATATAACAAAAAGGATAACACTGATAGCAATACTAATATCCCTATACCCTTGCCAATACTTCATCAACACACACTTCATATAATTTGGTGTAACGTTACTAATAGAATCACACAACTGTATGCTGCTAATATGGTTATAGTAGCCTTGATGTTATACGCTGGACTCTTAATGTGTTAAGTACAAATTTAGAATACTTTTATTTTACTTGAGTATTTATTTTATTTTAGTATTAATTTAGTTACTTACCAGAGTCAGATTAAGAATAAAAAATATAGTATAATAATAAATAATAATAATAAATATAATCAAATATATTATAAATAAATATAATATAATCAGCAACCCGGAAAATGACACAATCGTGTAAACAAGGGGATCAATAACCATGTCTTTATTACCATAAATCAGAATATAAAACAAAACTGGGATTAATCTAGTTTGAATGGCCGAGGTGACGTGTCACCTGTGGTGGGCGGTGCAAGAGACAGTATGATGAGATGCCTGTATGAGTATATTTTGTACATAGTGTCTGCACATTATACATGTGCCTGTTTAAATGTGTACAGCTAATAAAAGATTAAATAAAAACAAAAAGAATAAAAAAATATAATCAACAAATAAGTTATATTATATCAATTAGACTTTACCCTTTGGGGAAATTCACAAGCTTCCCAGCAGTATATAAAGTAATATAAAATATGTATAAATAAATATTTACCAGCTGCAACATTAAAGTAATGAACACATGAATGTACCAATAATCATAATCAAATCATTAATATACATTATTCTAAAATGGGCCATTCTGCATAATGAGTAATATTACTTTTAATACTTTAAGTATATTTTACTGCTATAATTTTGTACTTTAACTTGTAACAGACTAGACCAACACCATTCACAAACACCACTAAGGCAAATGACGAGTTAACATCAGTCCGTCATCAGTGCGTCATAAAAACGTCAGTTTAAGCACGACAGTTTGCTTACTACAACGTCTGACGTCACACTAGCTACGTGCTATTTTATGCTAGGCTCTTTAATAGCATAGTGTCGAACTTTTTCGAAGGCTACAAGTTTTTTAAAGGTGTGACATTTTAGCAATGCAAGGCCAGAATATTATGCAACAAAAAATGACATTTTATTTTAGGTGGAGACTTCTACAAGACATGAACTTCCCCAACCTGGAGAATGGTGGAGATAGATGGCTCCCATTGCCGTGACTGCAGCCCCAAAACAAGACCTGCACCCTGGATGACCAACTCTGCAAAAGGTTCATGGAGGACCAGCCCTGACAACAAGTGGCCTTTTACAGGTATGTAGATTATCTATTCATATTTTCACAGCTTATTTTTGTTATTATAGTGGCTGCAATGTAAATGTTAGGGGACAGGCCCACTTATTCCAGTCATGATAAATCATACCTTTGTGATGTTTATTTATTTTTTATTTTGTTTTATTTTATTATTTATTATAATATTTATTTATTTTAAGTTTATCATTCATTATCATATTTATTTATTTATTTTTATTTTATTATTCATTATCATATTTATTTATTTTTTGAGTGAGTTTTGTTGTTGTTGAGACTGTCAGAGAGGAGTTGTGATTTTAATTTCTTATTTATTCTATTTATATTTTTGTTTTTATTACACTGGCAGCAATGTAAATATTAGGGAACAGGAACACTTATTCCAGCCATGATAAATCATACTTTTGTGATGTTTATTTATTTTTTTATTTTATTTTATTATTCATTATCATATTTATTTATTTTTAGAGTAAGTTTTTTGTTGTTGTTGAGACTGTCAAAGTGGATTTTTTTAAAAACATTTTTTTATTTAACCTTTATTTAACCAGGTAGTACTCATTGGGATTAATTTATTTAATTTGATTTTTTATTTATTTATTATTTTATTATTATATTTATTTATTTTTAGATATTTTTTAGAGTGATTTTTTTTTTTGTTATTGTTGAGGAGTTGTCAGAGAGGAGTTGTGATTTTTTTTTTTAGGCAGAAGTTTGTGATGTTGTGATATGATCGACTCCATTTATACATTTTCACTACATGAGCTGAAATATTATCATACTGTATGCTGTTGTCATCCTTTGAAGTGAAGCTTTCAGGTTTTTTATCTGTTATGCAACCAACTTCCATGGTACATTTGGTCCCTACCATGATGGTACAGTATCATGGAATCATTGCATGTTATATGGAATTACCATTGCACTTGGATAATCTTCAACCCGTACAAACTGTGCAAACCATGCACATAATCCTACTCGCCCTACCTTTTTAATCACCTGCAACATAGTAAAGTCAAAACACTGAGTTTTGATGCATTTATGGAATGGGACAACTTACTGTCTGACTCTTATACAGTATGTCGTCTTAAGGGTGCCTCATGTTGTCTATTTGTGATTGGAGTGTTGTGGTTTTCACTGTTGTCAAGAAAGTAATGGTGATGATGATGATGATGATGGTGGTGGTAACGGTTGTCAACAACATGACTAGATGATATCCTGTATGTTTTCCTGTGACTTCTCTTTGTTTGGGAGTCAACTGTCAGGAGCGGCATAAAAGTAGAGATGTTATAAGGACAAAATATGATTTTGGGTAGTTTCTTTTCAACACTTCCCTGATTGGATAGTGAGATCTTGAGTTTACTGTTTTGGTGTAGCTTTTTCTACTGTTCTCAGGCCTGTGGGCGTTTGTTATTGTTCAGCCCAGACCAGAAATGAGATATGAGCACGTTGCTCCGGGGCAAAGGAGGGCATGTGGCCATTAAAATAAAAAACAAAGTCTTAGTGGTCTTGACTAAAAACAGTCCCATCATAGCAAATGAACATGCACAATTAAGTTTCTGGCCCCTTTAACCAAAGTGGTGAATTTTGCCTTTTTAAAAATGCATAACATTTAATTAGTGGTGGCAGTGTTAAACGTTTATAAAACCATCTAAGGAAAATGTTTACCCTTTAATTCTTTAATATGGCAGCGATGGTGCAGTCGCATCATTAAACTACTTCTTACACTCTTAATTCTCCTGATGATACTCTCTGTACATTTTACAGTTCAGAGCGAAAATGATCCCTCCATTTAGACCGGCCACATTAGCACTGCTAGATGAAAACACCAGTTAGCCAAATGCAATTTTTTCTCACCTCACCCCATTACCTCAGTCAATATCTAATCTTCCTCTTCCTCCTTCTGATGTTTCCATTGATTCCCCAGACAAGTTTCACCACGCTCCTTAGCATGTGTATTAATGATCTCTCGCTCTCTCTTGCTTTCTTTCACACACTAGCAACTGGTGTGCTGCTAGGTCGAAGACACTTTGACAGGGATTCATGTGTGTGTGCGTGAGTGTGTGGGAGGGTTAGCAAGTCGAGAGGATTGAAATATCAAGCAAGGACTGATACAGATGGAGTGAAATGAATCCAGTCATGCAAAAGTGAATGCATTTGGGCTGTTTTCTTGAAATCTGTAACCTAGGTTTGTGTGGTCAGAGTGAGAAAACATGTCTTTGGTGCACGAGGAGATTGCCAAAATGCTTCACTGACCTGGGGGACAGGCAACATTGGGGTGGTAGCACACTGCACCACAACACACTGCACTAACTGCTGATGCCATCTGCTGGCCAAAACCACAAACTGCGGTCACAGTGTTAACTCAGATCCACCAGATCAAATACAGGCTTTTTTCTGCAAGCATTTCTAATACTGCAATCATCCTTTGCTGTCGTCTCTTTCCTGCACTTCCTTTTAAAGTGTGCAGTGGTTTGGATAAGATGAAACAAACAGATGTGTCCAAACAGATAGGATAAGATACTGGTGCATCTGTGCAGGCATGCTTCAAATTTGTGCTAAATTATCACCGCCAGTGGCAATAAAACGTCTCTAAAGTCTGACATCAAGCATTTGAAATACCCACCCAATGAAATACAATTAGCTTGAAGAGTATTATGAAATGATGTCTGCTCTCCCTGTAATTCAAGATCTCTAAATCCCAGTCGTTGCATTTATGAATGAATGAGCTTTTACCACCCCTTGGTAATTTTTTTGGGGGGAATTTAAATGCGTGCAAAGATCAAAGCCACCCTTCAGGAGGATGAGGTGGTGCAATAAGCAGAAACCCCCAGACTATTCACACAGCAGAGTCCCTCTTCCACAGTCGCAGCCTTCCTCCGCACAGTCTGAGGTGCTGCTGCAAACCGCCACCAGGGGGCAGGAGTGCTCAGGAGTGTTTTTTTTCTCTCTCTCTCCCTCATGCTTTCACTTCAGCTGTTTGTCTGTCTGCTCAGACTGACTGTCCATACACAAACGCACACATACACCGAACCACATATGAACATGAATATTGATTTCCTTTGGGAAAATCTAGATGTTTACAAACAGTTGTACATATTTTAATAAAAAAGCTCGCGCAGACATCATACCGCAGTTGCTCCCGAGACTGGGATGACATTGCAGTTTCTCTCTGATCCCAAGACCACATTACGCTTGCATGTGGCCCCGGAGTGACTTCACAAGGTCACGACCTCCCCCGTTCCCCCCACCGCTCGCAGCTCCCATCGCTGCACGACGGAGGTTCAGCTGCATCGCAGCTACACATCTACTGGCCTCCTATTTATACCAGATTGTTAATGGCTACTCTTATTAATTTCACAGGGAGGCAATCAAACAAAGCCTTACTCTGGAGGGGGAGGGGGGGCGGCGGCAGATGTCTAGTGTAACCTTCGAAGTATATTCAGATGGACCCTTAGCAGGCAGGCCACAACCTTGGTGTTGGGAGGATGAAATCGAGGGGAAAGAGAGAGAGGGAAAGAAGATGGGAGTAAGTTGTTTGCAAAGACAGGACAAGAAAAAGGAAGGAGTGAAATGGAGTGACGGAGGTCGAGCTGATATCAAAGAGGCCTTTGTTCGAGCCTCCTCCCCAGTAGCTGTATGAGGATCAGAGCCAGAGAGCAGTAGACCTTGAGGACCTTGAGAGGGGGAATTGAATGCTTACGGTGCAGAACTCTATCTTCAAGGCTCTCTGCCCTTAACTTTTTTCATTTTTTATCATTAATTATTTCTCGCTAATTGCCAGGATTAGAAAAAGAGGGAGAGTGAAAGGGCGCTCTGGGTCTCTGGAGTCTTAGGCCAGCGTGTGTGTGCGTGCGGTATGCCTACATATACACTTCAGCCCCGTATATAAAGAAAAAGAACAAGGGGAAGAAGCACAAATTGAACATTCTTGGTCAGCAAGGTTGTAAGCACTCTGTATTTGATTGTGCTTGTTGAACCATACAACTATTTCCATTAAAGTTAAGAAGATGGTCATAGCCCAGCAACGTCCTTGTAGAGTGGTTAACGCTGGAGGTGATTGGGTTTGATTTTTTTTTCTCCCTCGCCTGTTCTGTTAGAGTATTCTTACTTACTGAAGCCACGGAGTCTTGTCGTAGATTATTGTGTTTTTCCACACCTTATGAAGCAGACATTTTTCCATTCATTTCAGTATTGTAAAGCCTTTAAACTTACTTTGGCTAAGCAATCCAATTCAGTGATGTCTTGTTTTGTTTTTGTCAAAGGCATAGGTGCAGTTTGAACTTTAAGGTCGGGGGTTCACAAAAAAATCTAGAGGGAATGTAATGTGTGCAACGCAGAGAGAGTCTAATGTGTTGGGATGTGCGTAGTCTACATATTACACCCTCCAAACAGAAGTTGCAAGTCAATTCGACGGTATTGTTTTCTATTGGAATGAACTAACCGTGCCGTTTTGAGCTGAACTTTTGTCAGACGCTGTGTTTCTATTTATTCCTGTCACTTGCTTTGAAAGCGACACAACGGACGAGGAATTGCTGATTGGTAAAGTTAAAATGAGGAGTTATCTGATACAATACATCTCCATTTCACTACAAACACCTAAATAAGGTGGCAGCAGGCTGGAGGGAATTCACCAGGAGATCAGCTAAAAGTTTACTTAGGCTACTTTTGGCTGTATTGTATGTAATTTTCTGTAAATATCACAGTATAAAACCTGTTTTTTTTTCTGTTTAAAAAACACAAATGTCGGAAAATAGCAAGTACTACTCACCAATCTTTTAAGTGGGTACATCTCTAGTTTGATCTCGAGCGCACAGCTGATAGGTACGTGGCTTATTTACATGGCGTAACAGAAGTGCATATTTAACGGTGTCCGATGTTATTTGGCTATAAGTAAATAAAAAGACCACAAACCTATTTTCTTATCTTGTTGGTTTCTTATTCTGTCAATAAGAAGACACAACGAGGTTGATATTATTCATCATTACAATAAATTATTAATTCTGCGTTATTATAAAAAATAGAAGATGTATTTGTAGGGGGTTCAGTGAGCCCCCTGAACCAATGCAAACTACGCCTATGCATTTTAAAAGTGCAGACTAATTTGAAAAGTCTGCTGCTGACGCTTGTCTTTACGTGCTGGTACAAGGCTCCAAAATTTGAGACATATGAGTTTGTTGATGAACAGCATTTTGGCATTTGTAAGATATGTTTTTCACAAGACGGCAAAAAATAAGCAAACAAGAGCATCATGAAAAGTGTTGCGTCAATTTGGCAGTTTGGGATTTTTTTATTCAGCTTATACTGGAGTTTGTGTTAAACATGGGATACAAGGGGTGCAACTTCTACTTTCTTTCCCTGTTTGGAAAGGATAGAATCTTTATGGCTGAATCCTCATCGGCTTAATGAGTTCGTCATGTTCTTGGGAAGGACAAACGGACATATTTTGGCGGATTTTGATGGACTCATATTTCCCACTTATGAGCAGAAAGCTGTATTCCAAAATGGCACACAGATCACACACTCTTTGCCAAGATCAAAACAAGCAGCAGTGCTTTCTCCAAAAAAACAATTCTTCCCAGCTCCCTACAAAAGAAAACATGTCAGGATAGAGTTTCTGAACCACATGATAAGATCCTATCAGAGTATCAATACTCTGCGATTGAAGATTAAACCAGTCAGTCAGCAGTGTAGCGGATCAACAGCTCCTTTCCCAGCGTGAAACCGTAGATCGCACCCATTCATCTTTGATAATCTGCACCACATTGGCTGGCGATCCCAGACCCATCACTCCGTCCGCCTGAGGAGCCAAACCTTGAGAGGCTGGACCAGACTGGGCATTGTGCCTGTAGCTCCTCTTGCCAGCGACAGTGCTCACCAATATTGAGGAAGTTTCCTGGGCTGTGCTGCAAATACATAAATCATTTCTCTGTACCACAGTGCTGTCATTGGATATCAGTCCTGCCAGCTGTGAAGTAATACGATGGAGGACAGGAAGAGTTTACATTGTGGCTGTAGCCACAAAGTGTGCAATTGTGCCACCCACAGTGGCATTTTGTCTCCAACCAGGGATTCACAGTTTTCCTTTGTAATGTTTACATCAGACTGGCAAAGAAATACTTTACTTTACACTTTTGTTTTTTGCACAGATTATACAAATGAGATTTAATGTGGTAATTTGTGAACTTTGGAAGTACTATTAGGCACATTTTGTTACATTTGGGCAGAGCCAGGCTAGCAGTGATGAGCTAAGCTTTATATTTAACATACAGACATGAGAGGGGTCTTCTCATCTAACCCTTGGCAAGAAAGCGAATAAGCTTACTTCCCCAAATATTAAACTATACCTTTTTAAGTCATCGTAACTAACAGCAGAGCAAGAATATACATAATTCGACCAAACTGCTGAAACTCTGAGAACCAGTCAAAAAAAACACTGCTATCTTATAATCTTCATGTGTGCCGTTGGTCTATATTGTGTTTACTATGGCATTAATCGGGGGCTGTAGGTCTGTGTACGTTTTGATAGTTAGTTAATTGGATTAAATCCAAAGTGGCAAAAATGAGAAAATGACTCATATTTTCGTTTTGTCCTGAGAGACTGACCTTCAGTTAGCGGTTAGCTATAGCAACTTGCATTCAACCAGCGCCAGGAGTCACAGTGGGCTGGGGCTGGGTCCAATCTGTGTAACAGCAGCAACAGAAAGTTTGCTGATCCGTCGGGGAGTCAGGGCAGTCCCCTGGGATCAAACCCCTGGCGCTGGGAACAGTATAGATATGTTTCACTTTCAGTTCAGTTCGCCATCTGAAAATATTCTAAATATAACGTACACTTAAACGGATATCACTTTTTTCAGGTAAGCCTTTCTTTTAGGTGGCTAAAATATGTTTCTCTGCTGCCCCCATCCACAGCACTGTATTGCTTTACTCAGGTGCTGGTTCTCCTGTCTGTTTCTCCAAGCTGGGGGGCGTGCCAACCGTCATCTACTGTAAATAATACACCTATTATAGATAAGTACCTCATACAATCCTACGTCAAAACACCCAAACTATCCCTTTAACAGTCTATTTGGATTCCTACAGACAATCCAAAGTATTGCAGAGTTAAGCTGCACCTCTAAATATAGCACCTGTTGGCTGGTTTTCATTCAGTAAAACACAACCTTACACAGCCCATACTGTGCAGGTGAAAGCACCCCAGAGCCCCAGAAGGATGAATGGGCTCACCCTGACGGGTTGTGCACATGAATGCAATTTCTCACAGTACCAAGGCAACTAGACAAGTTGCCTCAGCGGGACACCGCACCGTAGAGTCCCATAAGAGCGCCAGGCTTGTGTGAAATCAAGCCCTCTTTTTCACTAATGTATAACTTGATCTGATGGTATCCCCATTTATCATATTTGAGATCAAATCACCCCGCACATTATCCGCCTTCCAATGAGCTAGGCTTCATTTCTTAGCCCGTTGATTATAAAAGCTCTTGTTGACAGCACAGCACATACGTCTGGCTCCAGACCAGGTCCCGTGGCTTTCACCTTGCTGTGATGGATGAACCTGCCTTGCTGCCTCTTGTCGTGTTTTACAGTTCACCTGATGCCTTCCTCGTACGCTCAAGTTCAGCGCGGTCGTTTAAAAAGTGCAGCTCGAGCAGCAGAGATGCAAATGTGCTTTGATTGGCACCCACTGACTGACACTAATGCCATAGTTTCCAACACTAATGTCACCATGGCTAATTGATTAGATTAGCTTTGGACACTTGACACGCAGTAGCTTAAAACACGCTTCACACTTTGTGACCCCCCGTAGCACAAAAAAAGTTTGAGCACTTAATCTGTTCACACCGAGTGAATCTGGGTAGATAAATATTATATTCCCTCATCGACTTGTGTAGTTAAATACTGTATGTACCCGCCACAAAGCGGGAGAGAAAGACAAAAGTTCTTTGACTCGGTATTCATTTCTGACATTTTTAGGTCAGAAGCTATGTGTGCAGTTTGTTTACTACTGCTGTTTGTCGGGGCACTGAAGCGCAGCTGTAACATTAACCTCAACCTGTGCTCAGAGGAGCTGTGACTTTTGGCTCCTCTTTTTTCTTTGTCCCTCTCTCTCTAGTTTCTGTTTTTGTGCCTGCTCCCCCAACAGCGTGCTGACATTTTAGCATTAGTGGTTCTGTCAGAGTGTGAAAGAATCAGCTCATACTATCACCCCCCTCCTTAGCGCCCCGGGATAGCAGACCGGCTGATTGCTACGTGTATTTTGTGTATTCTCCGCGCCAAGTGATGTTGCTTTCCAGTCAATACTGCAGCCTGCTGTGTATCATTGGGAATGAAAGCGCCATGTAGCCTTTCAGCCCTGTCTAAATCCACCCAAGATGATTCTATAACACAGTGTCAAAGTTCAAAACACACAATATACTCCCTCAATCCCTCCATAAAGCCACTGTCCTGTTCAATCACATCACTTTGTTTGCAGCCATTCATACTCATCTCTACCTACATTCACGTGCCAGACCATGGGCCCGCAAGGTCATATGCAGAACAACAGGGAGCTGGCTGTGCTTATAGCATAAAGCCTTCATTATATGGTGCCTGTAGGCGAATCCGGGGAAATACCGGAATTAACGAAGTCGCCATTAGGGATGTGAAGGTGAGGACATTTTTCCCCCGAAAAAGACAGGGCTCAATATAAGCGCTTACTTTGATCTTTACCGTCGGATGGCTGTGTCTGGCCTCTCCGTCCAGCTTTCGCTGCGAGGCTGCAGGTTTCCAGCCGGCATTTAATGTTATGGTTCCCTTATAGCACTGGGTTTAAACCTGAAGTATTGACAAATAGACGCTTTTGCTTTTTGCTTCGACAGTCACCATTACTTCGGTGGCATCTCCCTATACACACACACGTTTGAATGCAAGCTGTCCTAAGAAGTGTACAATTTTCTACTTTTACATTTTACTTTCTGTGTAATGTTACCATTCGGGACGAACCTGTGCTGTTGGTGAAATGGTGAAACAAGTAATGTCTGCTAAGTTAACACTGCTTATCTAGCGCAGCTACGTTAGGGGGCTAAAGGCACTATCTAGGGGCTTCTGTGGTCCCACAGAATAAATGAACTCAATCAACTAACTGACATTTTTGTGAAATATAACGTTAGTTGCTCAGTCGGCATCACAAACCGAACACGTGAAAGTGTCTGCTAACCGTGTTAACTGCTGACTCTCAACCGAATGTGAACGTAGTGACCGCAGCTGTTGAAAACATGAACAGAACATGTAGGTGTTCGAGTAAAAGCCTACAATTTGACGTTAATCCATTTTAAATACATACTCCTCTGTGTTTATTATCTACGCCCACAATTTACTTAAGTTACCATGAGCAATCACGGACGCTGTCGGCTGAAAGTCACCAGTTAACACGGTTAGCAGACAGTGGCGTCACTACGACTTGTTGCCACCGCAGTAATGGCGGGACAGCTAGATTGCGGAACACACAAAGCGGTCGCCGGATTCGTCTATACGGAACAAATTGAGTTCAAACTCAGATGGACTTCTGGAGAGCATAAAGGTACACATTTGTGTAATCTCACAGTGTAGCAGATGAATGTGTGTGTGTGGATTATCAGAGATGTTTATGTCAGATATGATAAAATTAATGTGTTTTTTTTATTTTTTTATTTGAGCGTTAGATAAGGAAGAGTATAATGTGCTTGGGCGCGTGGCCCGGGCTGCCTGTTGTGCTTAGTGTCAGGATACAGTGTGACTGTGTAGAGGAGGCTGGCATGGCTGGGCATGCCCCTTGCACCCCCACGGGGCTTTTTGGAAAGTGCACATCTCACCAGAATGTCACTTTAACTACAGCGAGCCACCCTAAACACAACACAAGTGCTCTTTCTCACTCTCCTCGCTCCTCTCTCACTCACTCCCCTCATTTACGAACACACCTGAATCATCCTCTGGAGGATGTAAACGCCGAAGCAAAGTCAGCACAGTGCAGTAATTAACTGCTTGCTGTACATTACATGCACACTGAGCACCGCGGCACCACATGTATGCAGATGTATTAGTCACCGTTGTAGAGAATACGTCCACTTGAGAGGATGATTTCCGCGCACGAGCGGAGTTCAGTAATCTCCTTGTATGTTAATGATGAGAAGAGGCATATATTGCCTCAATTCAACATCTCAAATGCTATATGGGTAGTTATGCAATTATGATAATAAGCATTTTACAAGCTGCAAAGGAGGCGCCAGGGGCCAAACGGGGAGATGAGAGAAAAGTTACTTAGGCCCTGAAAATAATTTGACGGTAGTTATTACAGGCTTATTGCTGCGGATGACATCTATTTCTCTGGTTTCTGACAGCACATCATCCTGACTTTCCTATAATAGCTTTGGCTGGCAGACCAGGACTGGTGAGAATAAATTAGAAATGATTCCTAGAGCGCAGTATTAGGAAGTATTTGTGAAAAAAAAAAAGGGGGGCATGTAATCACTCAGGCTAGACTTTGATTAAGCGGTAAAGGGAGCTGGTGAAAGTGTGGATTTCATGGTAACATAGCTTATGTGGTTTTGACAGTTCATCCTCCATGTCTCTTCCCTAATTCCAACCTTGCCTCATCCTTCCTGTTACATCAGAAACCTTTCATGTTAGTTCCCATTCTTCATCTCTGTGCTAGTGTCATTTCTCCCTGTCCTTATCGCATGTCCTGATTTGTACTATCCTTTTTTGCTGTCTTTTTTACTTTAGCATTACAATAGCTGTTACAGCAGGTCCTGGCTTATTCCTGTGATGCCTTCATTCCTTTGCAAAGTCGTGGTTGTCATTGTCATTAGAGATTTGCTCCGTGTTCGTCATTGCACCATCGCAACGGCATTCAGAGGCATTCAGAGACATGCAGTGCTTTTCTATGTTTATCTTATGGACTGTAAGAAATACAGCTCTCATTCTTTACATCAGCGGTTCTCAAACCTTTCGGGGCCAGGTAACCCTTACAGGGGAGAAAATTAAGATAAAAAGGACCCCCTCTTAATTGTAACACTGATTAAGCATATGCTGCTTACTAACATTTGTACTCTTAGGATCTATTTGTATTATAAAACTTTTCAATCTAAATACTTCAGATCTGTTTCATAGTGATAAACAGACACACATTTCCAATTAAATCATGTTAAGATAAGATGAGATAATCCTTTATAAGTCCCACAAGCGGGGAAATCTGCAATGTTATTGAATGTTAATACCATTTATTTACCTTTTAATAAGAGGGTGATTTTATTCAAATCAATCAATTCAGAAAACGAACAGTAACAAGACTGGCATAGTCCTAATAAATCCAGATCTTTAAATTCACCAGTCTAAAGCTGACTGTCAGTAAGCGCTTCAACTTTAAAATAATGAACTTATTGCTGTGTGTCACGATCACATCAGAGTTTCTATTAGCCCAAAGCTAACATGAGTGGGACTAATGACACAATATGCTTTGTTTTATTGCTTGCAAATGGTCCCCATCTGTACAAATTCACTTATTAATGATACAGCACAATTTTATAATTTATAGCAAATTATTTCGCGGACCCCCTGACAGATTGCCACAGAGCCCTGGGGGTCCTTGGTGATTGAAGGGGATTTATTATAGATTTTTCAAAGTAGCCTGTGTAATTTGGTGGAGAAAAATTGAAAATTATGACATAGTGTATTTTAGAGAAAGTTCAAATTTAGGAGTTAGCAAGATAGAAACTTTTTCAGAAACTCTTAATAAACACACAAATGGATAGCCAAAGAGTGGTCCACAAGTAGATTTGGGAAAATATCATGTTTTTAATTTAAAACTCAAATTAACTTTAATCAACTCGTATGTAAATTCGAACATTATTAATTAAATTGGCTGTTTTGCACTGTGTTTTGCTGACTTCAGCAAGCCGACCGTTGTGCGACACTGTGCAACCCGATCAATGTGGACCCCGATGTGTAACTAAAACTCTCCAGTTTGGAGCCAGACATTGCTTTGCTGATGTCTCACCATTCTTCCCAGTAAGATGCCATGGTCTTATGGTCTTATTGATAACATTTTAATGTAGATGGATATTTCTTTTGAAAAAAAAATGCATCCACAGAGCTTGTAGAAAGATGCTGAAATATGGCACTTCTTCTGTGGAAGATATTTGACGTTTGGTTCCCACTTCTAACAAGGCTTGTGAGCCAATAGTAAAACGACGTTGGCATCATGTAATATCTCTGGGTCGTCAGCGATTGAGTTGCCAGTTAGTGTGGAAAAAACTGGCTAAATTTGACAATAAGTTTCTGGCAACCACTTGTTGTAAAGTAAATGCAATGGAAAAGGGGAGGGAGAATGCAACATTTAGTGGCTGAATGTCATCAATGTTATCAATAGCACCTTTAATTTGGCTGTAATTTATAATATAGTAGGTCTGTACTGAATGCTATTTTTTAATATTCAGCTTTGATTGAGGTTTTTCAAAAGAATCTGTTGTCATATTTCATTACTTTATCATCCTAAAAAATGGGGGAATTCTGATTGTGTGTTATTGTTGTTGAATAAATGTAAATTATGGTGCTGTTAGATTGCTGCTAGACCGCCCCGTTAATACAGGTGGGCGTGGGAGAGTAAACAGTTTTTGGCCGCAGTGAAAATGTTGTTTTTGAAAGGCTAAATGCCCACAAATATGGATTGAAGCAGAATACTTCCTTAGATAAAAAAACATGTTGTGAATTTTTGGAAATGATTACATCTATCTTTTTTCAATAACTTTTGATTTTTTTTTTTTACAGACACAACTGAGCGCCGCGTCGCAAACGGTGCGTTTGAGAGAGTGACAGAGAGAGGGGAAGAGAAGGTGGAAGGCGGATGACTGCACACAATGTTTCTGTAAGTTATTTATAATAACGATAACTTGAATGTCAATGTTATGAATGATGCTTCGAACTATTTGGTACAGCCCTACTAAATATACTGTTGAAGTAGGAGGCCTATTGTTTTTGGCTTTTGCAGAGTTCTTTCTGATTGTGTAAGTGGTCCTTGGGCTGAAAAAGTTTGTTTCCAACCTTTGTTAGTCCAGTATATGATGAATCGGATGAATAGGAACATAATATCTTTCAGGGTCACACAGGATCAGAGCGCTTTGACGTGACTGAGGTTCAGAAGGTATTGACTTGTTAAAGACCAAAGAAGCTCTCTCATGTCTTTTATTGTACAGCTGAGGTGTGGTAAGGTGGTGTTGGTGCTGCTGTAGCTCACTGTAACTGTTCCCAGTAGACTCACTGAACTGTGGCACAGTGTGAAGTGTGTTCAAGGGCATATTGGTGCTGTCAGAGTGCTTAACATTTTCTAACCAGTCTCGGTTCAAAGCGTGTGTGTGAAATGATAATATTTGCTTGAAGTGATTGATCTCTTGTTTTTTTAAATTCAAATTAGCCCCCAGCGTTGCCTTTAAGTCTCCCCTTTCCATGCATGTGTGTGTGTGTCTGTGTACAGTGCAAAAGTAGCAAACACTTCACTTCATTTTATGTGTATGCATAAGTGAGGCTACTCATCTGTGAATCAGCTCGACATTTGTGGGTGTTTACACGAGCACGAGTAACTTTAAGTCATCGCAGTGGATATCTGTATGTGTGACCTCTTAGCGTAAATCCCCCGTACTTGGCTGTGTTTGATCTTTTATCTCCAAAAACACAAAGATTGAATAGTACTGTACGACGCGGACTATGAAGAGATTAGCCCAGAGCTCAGAACATATTGATCAAGATTATATTTGGAGTGCAGGACTGCGAGGAACCGGCGGGGCACATTCATCAGTTGCGGAGGACACTTTTATATTGTAATTATTCAACAATAGGAGTTGTGTTAGCTCGCCCTCTCCACACCTGCTTTTACACGCCGTTATCCATATTTATGAGTAAAAATAGAGTTGCGCTTACAAATCTTTTTTGTGGAGAAATAACCATAAAAAATTAGACACACTTATGCACATGCTGGTTCAAGGCCCAAGTGCAGGCCTCAGCACACAATAAAAATAAACGTGGGCACAGTCTAAATGGCTCATACATAATATGGGACATATATTAAAACACACATTCTACCGCTGTGGCTGCACGCATTTGCCGCCCCATGGATTAAATCCAATTTATGCATATTTAACTGCTGTAGGATTAGAATTATCACTCAGTCCAATTACTCTTTTCCCAGTTCCATTTGCATTCTTGCTCTCTCCCCGTCCTCTTTTTATCCTTTTTCATATTTCACATTTTTTCCCCTCCTCCGTCGTTCCGTCCCCCCTTCATTTGCAAGGTTATAGAGTGGTAATTAAATGAATTGGAGGGTAGAGACTAGTAATCACATCTTTCTCAGAGCTTGTACGATCAAGCCTTCCTCCTTACGACACCAGAGCCAAAATCAAAGGAAACATTTGTCAACTTCTGTCCCCCTCTCTCCCTCCCTAATCTAATCTTCAATATGTCCTAATGTCTCAGCCTCTCTTTTCTATTAATATGCAAACAAAATGACACGCTGAAGTAGCGCCGTAGTAAGAGAGGAGACAGTTAATTTTCCTCTAGCCGCAGGCGAGCATCTGGAAAACAAGCGTAGAGGACCATGTAGTGAGAAAGAAGAAGGAAAAAAAATACACACACAGAGAGAATGAGAGGAAGTTCGAAGGGGTAGAGATGGTGAGAGAAAACAGCTGGTGAGGTCTAGCAGTGCTGTGTTTGCAGAAAACGTTGGCAGCTGGTGACCCAGAAACATCCTCTCCTCTTCGCAACACCCGAGCATCGCCGCAATCACTGCATCGCAAGAGAGAGAGAGAGAGAGAGAGTCACCACGCGCACAGCCTTGGCTCATAATACGCCGGTTAATTACCATAATGAACCACGGATAGCAAACAGAAAAGGCGGCCAAAGAACACAGAGTTAAACTTACACTGCGCTTATGCAACTCCTTGCTTTCTGTTCCAGCATCAAGTGAGGAACTGTGCAGTCTTGGCACGTGTGCAGCGTGGCCCCCCTCCAGTTGTTTATCTATTGTAGTTCTTTATTTATGCATGTGCTTTTATATAAAGATTTTTTTTTTTCTTTTTTAATATGCCGCTTAATTGCAAAATCAGAGGTAAACAGAAGGATAAATTGTACGTCTGAGCCTGTGAGGGATTCACGCCGTAGCATCTCCACATTAGAAGATTATACGCCAGGATTGTTTACTTCTGCTTTATCTCCTTTTTAAACTCAACCTCAGGTAAATGCAGCTGTAAAAAATTCATACTTTTTAAATGGTATTATGCAGGCATTTCCAATTCTTTAGCTTCACTCTCTTGCGTTGTGGTGCATGCGAGCGTGCTCCGATTATGTTATTAGTACACATTTGGATGATAATATTGGCCGCATGGTGAACAATTACTTCGCCTAATTGACTGGCCCAAAACAACATTAGCCGAAGCTTTTGATTCCTTGAATAATGAACACAAATGAAGAGGCTAAGTGGTTAATTTGAGGGTTTTTATTGCGTGATTTAATAAGGTTTTCATAGATCCCCTATGGATTTGCTTACAGCCGAGCTCCGGCGATGAATAATGCTTTGCAATCTTTCCTTGTTTAGTCGCAGTCAGATATCATAGCAGTTCAGCTCCGTAATAACTTCAGAGTGGTGTTCCATTTCTTATTAATGAGTCCTACCCGGAGATTCTGTTAAGCCGTAGGAGTCTTAAGAGAAACTTTTGACTCGATTCATTTTCTATTCATTCCACTTAGCAATCAGATTGCCTTGATGGGATGCCGGCACACATAATGTGCTTCTTGAATGTATCACGATGACAGACCCTGACATTAAAATCTTAGGTGCAATAAGTGCGAGAATTCAATTGAGATGTTGAATTCACATTCACATCAATTTACCCCACAGTCACACTTAGCCACGAGTGTATCTATTACCATGGCAACACACTGTTTCTCTCTCAGCGCTCTCCAGAAGCAATTTGCAAACGTCCTCTCTTCATCTCTCCATCTATTTCTTCCTCTGACGCTGTTATTCTTTTTTTGCAATTCTCCCCTCAGTCTCTTAATCCTTATAGCCTCATAGTAGTTCAGGAAGTAGGCACACTGTGATATACTGGTTAATAATACAACAAAACGCTGATAGGTGGGATTCAATTATTATGCATATACTTTATAGAACTGCTTGTGCCTTCAACTGGCTCCTTTTCTGGCTAATTCTTCTATTCCTCAGCGTCCCTTTTCTCCTCCGCTCTGTCACTTCTTCTTTTCAGCTTTCGTCTTGATGTCTTCCTCTGCATTGACCCTGCTTTTTTCGCTTCTCTTCCCCAAACTTTTTTCCGTTCTCCCAGCATCTTTCGTCTACGGGTAGTATCGCTCCCATACACAGAGAAGAAGTATCTTTCTCTGTTATTCGTTTTTTTGTATTCTCACTCCCTCTGTGTAGGAGGAGAAGTGCACTCTTTCTCAGCTCAAGTCCTTATCAAGCGTGACTCACAATTCAACTATTTCTACAGTGTCCTCTAGAGTCTCGCGCTTTCTCTCTGTCTTCTTACATATTTTATCTCTTTTTCAGCATTTCCTCCAATTTTCTTGCCCCGGCTTTTTACTCTACCTAATCTTACCTCTGGTATTATCTCCCCATACATACCGTATAGTCTCTCGCTCTTTTCTCACACCGCCGTCTCCGTCCCCTTTTCTACTCTCCCCTCGAGTTCTGTAAACATAAACATTTTGGGTGTCTGCCATTTGAGATATCCGGCGCCGAGTCTGTCACCAGAATCATTTCAATGCTAATTTCCCTGGCATCTGTGATAAATAAATTCACTCCGACAAACACACAGTCATCAGCTTCAGAGGATTGGACCCGTTCGTTTTTTGTTTTTTTTTATCCTTGCCTCCCTGACTCCCTCTCTCTTTTTCCCAGAGCTGGGCCATCAGGATCTGAAGCCAGCCGCATTCGATAAACACACGCGGACGCGTCTACGCACACACATATTAACTCCCAGCAGAGTAAATAGTGTATGCACACCACAAAATAACAAAACTGTAGCACACACACACACACAAATGCAAACAGAGTTACGCACACAAACTAACATGGCTGCGGATGTACAGAACAAATACATCCTGCACACATCCTGCATTCATGTGCGTGTTCACATTCTTCTCAGAGTTGTTTTGTCATATCTGTGCAGACGCCACATCAATTTATTCATTGTAACTCACATTCTTCAGTTAAAAAACACATTTTCATGTGTGCAAGGTCATGCAGGCTGATAGAAAGATTCATTCAGACACTATCTGTGTGCACACCTGAATGTCCATGTGTCTCTAGATGCAAAGGGAGGGGAGAGGGAGGGAATATATTCTGTGTGAAAAACCAGAGACGGAGCATGTTGGACAGAGAACAGTTCCATCTTTAATGTCTCTGTGCGCTGTGGTGTACAGAGTGGAGGGATTCCAGGGGGATCCTCCGCAATGCAGCATTGTAGTGGGGAGTGAGCCCCCATAGCCATCAGATGTAAGCTGGTATAGATATTCAAGTATAACACAGTTATGTATTCGTACTGCAGCTGCAATGCACTTCTTGTATCACAGAGATAGACGACACATGAAAGTCATGTTGTCGTCCGACTCTCCCAGCCTTAAAGCCCCCCTCCAGCCAGTTTTGCTTCTTGGTTTTTGGCTAACGTTCTTTTTTCAAACAGAGAATGAGGGTGTGGTTAATAGTCAGATGTAATTTATTACCATGGCAACCAGATTGCATCGTTTTTCAACCCAGTTTAGATGAATTTACTGTTTATCAGACCACAAATGAGACAAGAATTAGCGCAACACACCGACTCGCTCTCTCACTTGCTCGCTCTCTTCTTTACCATCTCCTCCTGGCGAGGCGGCTGTCTGGCTGCTGCTGCACCGAGGAGCCGCACCACCGCACGCCGGCCACAGCGCACCAGAGGACGGATAGACATGTTGCCAAGGTCCGCCATTTGAAATGCAGTTTCGGGACGTTCTGGAGATGCACCGTTCACCAGTACTGGCAGCTCTCGGCTCAGCTCCAGCACCGACATCGCACCGGGCTGCACTGTGATTTGTTTATTTCTCTAACGGAACTTTTCCTCTTGTTTTCTTTTGGGCTGAAAGTTGTGTGCTCCCCATCGTTCGGACTCTGTTAGAGGCCCGCAAACCTCCGGTATCGGCTGCTTTCCATTAATTTATCTCCAGCAAGAGAAGGTAAAGAAGAGAGCGAGTGAGAGAGACGGTTAGCCAGAGTGTTGTGTTAATTCTGCCGGTGGGATTTTGTGTAATTCACTGTGTTGGTTGCACCCGTTCACCGCACACACAAATGCCGTGGTGGAAATAAACACACTAAACTAAGGTGGAGGAAACTAAAAAATAAAATGAAAACCCTCAGTTAGCGAATGCAACAAGTTAGGCATGCAAGGTACGCCTAACTAGCTAACTAAAAACTAAAAAGAAAAACTGAAAGAGAGATAAACACATTTATCGGTTTGCCGCTGCTCAGACTCCAACGAGCACAAGTGTGCCTGTGCAAGCTTGGAGGGTGACGTATGACCTGCAGTTTCTACTATAGTCATACGTCATATTCTCATTTTAGCAACAACCTTCTTTTCTTTCTTTTTTAAACTTTGAGCACAAAATTAAGTTATTTATCAAAAGAAATATGGTAAACAGTGTGACTAATCAACTTAGTCTGGAAATGACTCAAATAACTGGAGGGGGGGCTTTAAATGAAAAACCAAAGAGGTTGTGAGACACTCACTCAGCATAAGTTGTACCCACTGTTGCTTTGCATATTACTAGCTACTCTATCAGTATGTAAATCAACATTTCCTGCCTTAATTTGCAAATGTCAGCACTGACAACACACATGCTCGCATGCACATGTAGAATCCATCTAAAAACCCTCTTTATCTACAAACTCCACAACATATGCTTGATCATGGTTGTTTATGCAACTCCTTTCAGTGCTCATCCACTTGTGAAATCTGAGGATAATACGTAACGGCAAAGCAAGCAGAAACACCAAAGATGTGCCTTGTGATGAGCGAAGCCGGGACTTTGCTCTGATGACAGTTGGCAGTAATGTTTATATAATTGAATGAAAGGCTTTTCACAAGGATAAGGAGAAAAAATTTGGCTGTAAAAGCCAACATTTTTTTGGCCTCTGGCACCATAAATATAAAACTGTTTTATCTCCATGTCTGGCACATTCTAATGCCACTATTCCGTCATATACACTGATTTTAATTATTGCATATTTTATTGAGTTTGCTTGCCAGAGAGTAAACATGGAGTGAATAATTCTAAAGGAGAATTTGACTTTTTATGCATTTTAGCCCCCACAGTCCCTAAATAGCTATTCATATATAAAACTACACCTATTTCTGACTGATCAGAACTTTTGTAATCAAAGTTTGGATTTATTTATTGACATCTTCACTGTAACATTTATCAAGACGGTGGTTAATGCATCGTTTTACTACAAACAATTAAATAAAAATAAAGAAGGTTATTTTAAGGGGGAGCATGTTTTTAATCCTATGTTTTATATAATCTATGTATTGATTTTAAATTAAATTATTTATTAAATAAACCTATGCCAAAAATAACTCAAATCACTTGACTTAAATCATCTACTGAATCAACTCAACTTCTAGTCATTTTGGTCTTCATTTCCATCTGCCCTATCATCACAGTCGATCATATATATATTAAGGATGTCACAGTACCAGACATTTAGTGGTCTATACCAATACCAGTGAAATTCCACGATTCACGATACCTAATTTGATACCACGGTAAAAAAACAAAACAATAAATCCTATGCACTTAACATACGCTCCTTTTATTACTGTTTGCATACTGTTTTTTGCAATTTTATTATCAATCTCGGATGATCCGTCTCAAGTTTCTCACAAGAGAACTAAATTTGACAAAATTACATTTGAAGACGTGATAACGTTATAATTTACCTTCGCCCAATACTCATTTACTGAATAGAGCTTGAACGCATCATAATGTAACTCAATGCTACTTCTGTATGTTAGCTTTTAGCTCCGCTGTTTAGCCAAGCAGGACTGTGCTGCCCACCGGCAGCTAACAGCTAAACGTTACCTGCTCTCCTGCCGATTTCAACACCGATTTGCTATTCAAAATGTAGCATTATCAGGAACATTTTCAAGTATTTTTCCGTCACATTTTCAGAATTTTGGCATCGACTTGGTGCAGAAGTGTCGGTTCCCGTGTCATCCCTAATATATATTACTGCAGGAAGTTCCATTACATCACATTTTGTTTTTAAAACATGATTTCTTCGAGATGGCTGTACTGTAAAAAACACGATGTAAATAAAGAGTTCATTCATTCGTTCATTCATTAAGCCAATAGACGTCTGTGTAACGTATGTGGAAAATGCAGCACTTTCAGTGGTTACTGCACAATCGTGCACATGCATTTGACATACACATACGTGCACACACTCAGTCTCTTTCTCTTCCTTTCACTGTCTTTCAGCTTCAACACACACACATCCTCAGACATTTTCTCTCATACAGTAGTGTTTATCTACCTTTCCCTCTCCTCTCAGCTGTCTCTCCCTCTTCCCCTCCTCTGCCTCTTTTACACTATGCCTCTAAGACCTTTATCTTCCCTGTCTCATTCCTTTCCCATCATTACTCTCACTCTCTATTCTTTTTTGCCGTCACTTTTTTTTTTTTTTTTCTTCGAGCTGTCTTGTCTCTCCATCTCCTTGCTTCCGTTTTCTCTTTCCTTCCCGGAGGGTCCGTCTCCACCACTGGGATCAGGGGCCAGGCACTCAATATCTCCCACCTTGTCATGCCGCGAGGAGGCCACCACCCTGGCTTTGTTGTGTTGACACATTGATCCTCTCTGCCATGCCACATAGAATTGGGAGGTGTGTGAATAGCAGACGTGGGTGTGCGTGCATGTGTGCCAGCATATGTACGTCCATACAGAAATCAATGGTGTTTGTTGTTTGATGAGAATGTGTCTGTGTTGTTCGATGACAGTACAGTATGTGTGACTTATTTGTTGCTAACCTTGTGAGAACCAGTTTGAACTTAAGTCATAAAGACTGGATATTTTTTCCAGGACACTTCATAATGAAGGATTTAAAACCTGAAACCAAAAATCATAATCACGATTATTTTGGTCAGTATCAAGATTGTGATTATTTAACGCGATTACACATTGACTTTGGGAGCATCACGCATTTAGAAAGAAAATTGTGTACATTTTAAAGTTGAATATATCAATCTGATGCAAAATTAAGAGGCAATTTAATCATAAATAATAAATAAAGTGGTTGTATGGTGCATGAATGGTGATGACAAGTCAAAAAAGTCACACCCACACAGCATGGTAAGATGAGACCGTGTTTCAAGACGGGACGGGTGTTTGCTGACATCGCCTTAGACCCCTCGCACTGTGGACAGTCCGCATGGTTGACAGTCGCGCTGGGAGCAAGGGGCCCCGCAGCGAGCACTAAGTCCACGGCCCCGGGGAAGTGGCGAGGTCTGGGCGAGGGGTGCTTTAAAGCTCATGGCCAAAGCCGCATGCCACCTTCACCCTGGGCCTTTTACAAGCCGACATAGAGTTGGTTATGGCACACCGCCACAGAGGAAATGCTCCCGGCGAGTGCCAGCTAGCGCCGGGAAGAGGTCCCACGAGGGGATCCTCCCACACCGAGCGACCGTCCCTGACCCGCCAAGTGGGGCAAAAGCACACCGCTGTAAAGGAAAAGGGTGTGCTGAGTTTATAACACTATAAAAAATGAGAGGATCATTGTGAAACTGAATGCTGCGCAACAATCATTTCATCTCAATTATCTTGTTTTCATAATTGTTGGAAGCCAAAATCGTTATTAAAAATCAGATTTGATTAATGGCCGAGCCCTACCGTCAGCTTCGAGTGGCCTTACTTTGTATTTAATACTAATTAACAAATGCTAACACACTAAATTAAGATACTGAATATAGTAAACATTATAAAACATCAGCTAAACATCAGCATGTTAATATTGTCATTGTGAGCATGGTAGCATGGTGATGTTAACATTTAGCTCTAAGCACTGCTGTGCCTAAGTACGGTATGGTTCAATTAGGAATGAGGATGGAGACACTCTCCATAGGTTCGTTGGGCTGACTGATATATTTGTGTTGGTCACTTGGTCGGTCAGTGATATTGTCCCTGCATACTAACTACGCTGAAGTGAAATAACTAGTTTGAATACCCAGAAAGTTACACTATTCATGTTTAAGAGTAAAATTAAGATCATGTTCAGTCTGAGATAAGGGTTAAGGATTTTGTGGTGAGGCTTAAAGTTTGGATTAGGGCTGAGGTATTGTGTGCAGTCAGTGGAAGTGTATCAATAAAGTAGGACTGCTTATTGCACAGCAGCGCTGTCCCTGCTGACAACAGCAAGACTCGGGTAGCGACTGTAAATCATCGCACACCGGGAGGCTTGTGTCAGTATACTTTATAAGTCCATATTTATTCAATCACAAGTGCAACTGTGCGGACAACGTGCTTCATCAGGCTCCCCTTGTCAGTGGAAATGTGCTCAGAAGTATGGTTAGACTGCAGTTTGTGTTTTGCCTGTTCTTTTTTAGTAGCTTTGAACATTTTGTCTGCCACTGTCTGCAGCCCCAGACTGTTAATTTAGGATACTGGCTGTGCGAGAGTGATGGGGAGTCTCTGCTGGGGAATGTGAGCTGCTGGCAAAAGAGGAGAGTCTGGGCAGCTACTTCACAACCCTATCCGACCCCATCCTCCAAACCCCAAATCACCTCCTCGGCCTTGTTTACGGTCAGTTCATGTGTCCACACTCCCAGCGAGGGATCAGACTCTAGACGTCAGCCGCCTGAACAGGAAAGAGTAGATAACGCGGTCCCTCGCCAAGTGTCCCTTTTCACAGAGTTTGAATGAGATAAACAGACAAAACATTGAACAGAAAGGGTGAAGGCAAGAACATCACTGCGGAAAGAGAGAAAAAAAAATGGGCGGGAAATAATCAATGTCTTTGAATGCATCTGTGGGTGAGATGAGTCAGGAATGTGTGTGCACAATGGACATGAAGGCCACAGAGTCAATAGTGGCTGCGGTAAAGCCGGTTGTGTGGAGTCTGACAGAACAGACCGTGTTGTCCCTGCCTGCTGAAAGGCGCACAAGGGAGTACAGCGTGGGTTAGACTCCGTGAACTTTATCGCTCCTCAACGGTTTGCAGTTTGCTGTGCCGCATTGGAAAAAGGTACATTTTGCCCCTCCTTTTGAAACATGCCATTTAATGGAAAAAAGAGGAGGAATGCACGGATTCAGCTGAAGTAAAAGTTACACGTACTGAAGATGTGAAGAAAATTTTATTTCCAGGGTATTCAGCATGCACCTTATGTATAGTATAGGCCTACAAATGTGGATTTTGGTTACATATTAACTGCGAAATGCTGGAAATCTTTCCGTTTTAAACAACTTCTGGGTCTAAGAAGTGAAACCAAGTGCCTTAAACTTTCATTCTTTCTAACAGCCAGCAGGGGGCGACTCCTCTGGTTACAAAAAGAAGTCAGATTGTATAGAAGTCTATAAGAAAATGAGCCTACTTCTCACTTGATTTATTACCTCAGTAAACATTGTTTATGGTCTCAATCGCTAGTTTCAAGTCTTCTTCAATACAGCATGATGTTCATTTAGTAAATTATGGTCCCATTTAGAGTCAAATAGACCATAAAGCAGGGGATGCTTTAGGGCGTGGCTACATTGTGATTGACAGGTCGTTACCACGGCGTTGTCCGATCTGGGAGTTGCCCGTGGTGTTGTCTTAGAATTTTAACCCTTTCACAGTGTATTTTCAGTTTGTGAAAGTTAATTGTAGAGCTGCAACAATTATTCGATTGATCGATTAGCTGTCAACTAATTAATTAATCACCAACTATTTTGATAATCACTTAATCAAGTCTGAATTCTCTGATTCCAGCTTCTTAAATGTGAATATTTTCTGGTTTCTTTACTCTTTTATGACAGTAAACTGAATATCTTTGACTTGTGGACAAAACAAGACATTTGAGGACGTCGTCTTGGGCCTTGGGAAACACTGATCTACATTTTTTCACTACTTATATACAGTCTATGATTTTAAATTAAATGTCAGACACAAATAAAGAAAATGTCAAGGCAGGAAGAAGAAATAAGAGTATTTTTAACTTCTGATGCAGTAACTCCGCTTTGCTAAGCAAATATCAGGACTCATACTCGCAGACGTCCACCCACTACCAAACACCTGCCCTGTCCTTATCCAAAGTCATCTCAAATCAGCTCTTTCTCTCCCCTCCCCCTCGGCTTCTCTGTTTTTCTTGCCTTAATTTCTTAATGAACCAGAATTAATTGCACATCACGTTGGATTACGTCTCTCAGCAAGGAAAGCATTGAAGTTCTGACATTTGTTCGTGCTGCTTTAGTTTCATTTTTGGGACTTTAGCTTTTTTTTTTTTTTCTGCCATGATTGGCTCTAAATGTAACTTTAGTGGCACAACCTCAAGGTTGAATGATGTCTGTGCTTTGTTTTGGATTCACTTGCCATTAGCTGTCCATTTTGTTTCTTTCCTGTTTCCCTCCCTCTCTCGCTCTCACTGTGACTGTAGCGTTAGGTGCGCCCTTCGATGCTTTTAGCTTCGCTCTTCTCTCCCCAGCTGAGTATGCATCTGTCCTCTACACTTTTAGCACAACTTCCTGTGACAGTGTTTGCACAGTGTGTGTGTGGCTGTGTCCTCTAACTGTGCTCTCCATGTAGACAGTAGAGTGATGCAGGATGCTGTTCTAGCAGGGATGTGGCTGCGGGCTCTCAGTGCCATACATTGTTATTGTCAAGAGTGAGTGTGTACACAAACAAACTACTGTGACACACACGTACACAAAAAAAGTGGGGTGTGTAGTCCGTGAGGCCGACTTTGCTCCTAAACTCCTGCAGCGCAGAAGTTTGGCCATTTCACTTCTCTCGCTTCATCCCTTTAGGGTTCAATGTTAATGTTTTTTTCACTTTCTCGGTACAGAAGTCTACTTGCCCTAAGTCAATTTTACTTGCCCCTTGACAAATTGTTTTATTCACTAGCGGTTATGTAATGACAATGAAGACCGAGTTAATTGCCATGTTTAATCTTTATTTAAGTAAATGAATCTCGAGTTTTGCCCACATCCTCTAACGCCACTCAACTAAACTTCTGTTTCCAGGATAATTGAAATGCTCGCTTGCCGCCTCAGCTCATAAACTTTGTCTTTACCCGCCGTCACTTTCTCGCGAGTGCCTGATCGGTGCTGTACATGTGTAACTCTCAACAGAGATGAGAAGAAAGGGAGATGGCTCACTCTATACTTACTTCCATCATCAGCTCTGGGAAAACTACAGTATGTGTTTAATTATTTTTTAATGCTAGATCTTCTAGCCCGACGTGGCATTTTACTTGCCAAGTCGCGCTTGATTGTAAGCGGGCAATCCTGAATGCCTTTGCACACCAAGTCCGTATTTTTCATCCAAAATTGTTGCACATTTATTGGCAAAATGGCATGATAAACATACACTGCATCTCCCAGCACAAAGCACTTTACGCTAAATAAATAAAAGAACACAGAGATGTGGAGTTTAGATATAGATTGTGGCAGGTGATTGCAGAACAGCTTGGAATCAGTGACAAAACAAAGGATGTACGAAAGATTAGACAGCAGTGATTGTGCTCCAGGCAGCTAAACGATAGCTTCTTGTTAATGTCATTCATTCATTAGCCCCATTTGGGAATAGCACTATTCATTGCATCCACATAATTCATTCAGTTTTGTCTCGTACCGCGAATTTTTGGAATGAATAGAACAATAAAACGCATCAGACTCAGTGTGCAAGGCTTCTGTGAGTAATGTTTTTTATCGGACAAAAACATACAAAAAATGCGGGATTGGTGTGCAAAGACCTTTTATTGTTGGGCCCTGCCCCTTCATGCATTACGAGTGCCTGACACAGGACTGAGTGAGAGAGTGGACCAAAATCTGACACGAGACACATCTGAAGGATTAACCAGGACTCTCTCTGGAGAACCTTTATTCCCTCAGCACGTTCCATCAAAGCAGTCCTACACTCCTCCTCTTGCAGACTTTGGTCATAAAACCTAATAACACCGACTCCAAGACATTTTGTTCATTCCAAAAAATCTGTGCAGCTCCTTGTCCCTAAGCCTCAGAAAACACATTTGTCCAGTAATGGACATTGGCATGTGCCATTTAGGCTTGGCTCCTGGACTTGTCTGGCCAGGAAGCCAAGTCACCCGTCAAAGAAACATAAGTTGAGTTTGCCTTTTCCCCATTGCTGCAATTGTCCAAGCAATTAAACTAAAACAGCCACCACCGTCCAACCAGTGTTGGATCACTGAAACAGCTTTATGCTTTGTACAATGTGGCTGCTGAAAAAAATGGGCTGCTTCTATCAACCTCCCCTCACCTGGAGAACCTTAATTGCCTGTCTGGACCCCAAAGACTCAGCGGTGTGTGGCCCAACGAGATCTCCAACAGACTGTCAAGCTCTCAGCTGATATGCCCTAATTGACCCTTGAGCGCTCTGGCAGGGCGCCAGCAAACCACACCGCCGTCCTACTACCCTCAGCCTTCAATAAACATCGCCTCGGGAACCGTCCATTCATCATACAGTATTATGCTAATGGCATGTTCCAAGGTCTCCTTACCTTAAATAAGATAATTCTCACATCTTTGGATGGTAGAATCCCTGAACCGTCACAGTTTATTACTTTATGAAGTGATTTTCTTCCTCATTGGTTGATAACTCCTTTATTCACCCACTTTTATATCAGCCATCAGTCTTTAAGAGTGTCTGGAGATCTAAAAAGCCAATACAATTATTATAAATGAGAACGAGTATCACATTTTAATCCTATACCTAAAGTCACGGTTATCGTTGTCATAATCCAATTCAACAGTCTCCCTCTGTGTATTTATATTCATAATATAGTGTGCAAATTTAGAAAAATCAAACCTCCATCTTAGAAGTAGAAGAGAGCCGCCAATTTAATGTTTGGAAATACATTTCCATGGAAATATAACGCCACGCTGTAGTCCGCTACAATGCAATAACTTGAACAGATTTGACGTGATTTATAGTTTCATTTATATTCCATCAAAAGACTCCTTTAGAGGTCACCTCATCTCAATAATCTCAATATAATGTACTGAAAAATAGCATCCTTTTTTCTTTTCTTCCTTTCCAACTTTTCATCTTTTAACTCTCTTCGCCCACTCTCACCGTCTCCCAGCAGGAGAAGCGGAAGAGGTGAAATAAAGAGCAGTAAAAGTTGACTTGCACCCCTGCTCTGACACAGACGAACCCTTTTAAAGGACAGGTACTGTAGGGAGGAGTCCTTTGTTTCATCTTCAGTGCTCAAAAGATCAATATGGCCCCTCGAGGACGGGAGATAAGAAGAGCAATATACAGCAGTAACGTGTCAACATCACTTGCCATCTGATTACGACCTCTGTTGTTACCAATAGTCATCATTGCTCTTTCAATTATTTATGACACCACTTATTTTCTGTGAAAACAAGAAGAACATGTGTTTTCTTTCCAGCAGGTCCTCGTGACGCCTTTAGTTAGTCAGAGGTGTTTATGAATTGTGATAATGTTCAAGGTTTCTTTTAGCCTCAGTAGTCAGCAAAAGGTTGTCATATGACGATATCATTTGGTTCATCTGTACATTCAAAGCATTTCAAAAAGCTGTGTGAGTCAGTGTGGGACTGAACCAACCAACATCACAGACACACCAAGCCGACTTTGAAGAACTAGAGCTGACAAAGACGTCCCCATGTCGCTTTATGTTGCCTCACATGCATCGTCTCACATGTTTTTCCCGCGATCCCGTTGGCTGTTCATTCAACGGAGGCAACTTGTACATCTTGTAGTGTTTAGAAAATGAGAAAGTTCGCTCTGGCTGATGAGCGGGTGCTTGGTATTTCCCTGAACTGATCTCAACTTGGCTGCAAGGTCACAAACTTTCTCATATTTACAGCTAAACAGTACACTACAAGATGTTTCTGAAAACATTTGAGGAGAGAAATAGGCATTACAGTAACAGAATATTGATTCATATTTGATCAGCGCTGCCTAGTTTAACCGTTTGCGAGTGATTGACAGCTGCTCATTAAACGGTAGCTGGACGGCAGGCTCCAGCTCGGCTCTGATTAGTTGTTTTCTTCTGGTCTGTGGACACAGAGGACACAGAGGCACATGATTTATTTCAGATTATCTGTTTCATGCACTACTGTCATGATTTCTTTTTGGTCATATTTGCTCTAATTCTACCTACTTCAGCTTTAATCAGCAAAATGACTGATTGAGCTCTGATTCGTTGACTCATACAGCCACTTTGAGCCCAACAACAGGACCTCAAAAAGTACTGTTGATGAGCAGCCAGCCACACAGTCCAACAGCGCCTGGTGGCCAACTGTTGGCTCAGTGTTTTAGGGCCAGTTAGCAGGCCAGAATTCTAAACACTACCTGAGTCATCCAAGTTTGGATTGAGCCGCCACTCACTCTTTTTTTTACTGCTATGCAACATGACAAACTAACGTCTAAGATATCTTTTTATGATGTTCCACTATGTTTATTTATTAGGTTGTTTAATCCGTCTATTTTGTTTATAACTATTATGCCGTTTTTCTACACCAAAGAATATTGCTCTCGTTGAGATTAATGCCTTGTAAGTTTCCGCCGAGACCGGCTTTCAGGAACCCCTTTCTTTCTTAAAAAGACTTTTTCATCTTTCGCTCTCTAGAGTTTGGGTTTTTATTTATTAGATATGAGGCGTTGTTCCTTTTATATTATTGCCTACTATTCATAGCAATTTTCTCAGTTGAGTAAAGAACAAAAAGAAAACATCTCTTATTATAATGTTTGTTTAATAATTTACGGCGACTGGGATTAGGATTTCTTATCTTTTTCACACCATTCGTTTCAGTTCACTGAAATGTTTTCTAAAAAACCATAAAAACACTGGGATAATGTTACATTTACACTTTTGGATACTTGTAGAACACTTGACTTAGAGCCACACAGCACGTTTTGCTTTTCATTCATATTTTATAAATTGTTGAAACACGTTAATTGCTTGATGACACAAAGCCGATATGACTTTGAGGAAATTGCTCATCGCTGTCCATGAGTTTCTATATAACACCGTGTGGGTGTAAACACTTAGCATTAAATCAACACCGAAGATTTCTTCGTTGACTCATGCACACTCAAACACTAAACCGCCTCTCCACTCCTTTTATGTCCCTTTTTTCTCGAGCGCTGCTTCAACACTTCGTTTTAATTTAGTTTACACACTCGTGTGTCAGCCTCAATCCTCCCTGACCTTGGTGTGTCCCTCACCGCTGTGTGTGAAAGCCTACAGTGTCTTTTAGGCCCTCAAGGATGGCAAACAGTCAAAAGCTTGCCCATCATTACATTAAACAGCTAATGCAATAACAGTTAGGTGGAGGAAGTGTGCCAGGAAGCCCACTTCGGGCGACAAGGGTCCTATCTCTTGTATTTTTGCTTGTGTATGCATTTGTACTGTATGTGCACCTGCACATTTATAGGGGCTGAAGGAGAGGGAGCGCTTATATGTATGCGTGTGAGGGGTTTAATGAAGCACTCTTAACTCAGCACATTTCCCCAGGCATGGGCGACTCAGGGGCAAGGCTGTCAGAGTTTGCATGAGTACACTGCCAAAAGATTGCCTTAGTTCCACTCTGTAATGTTAAAGCAAAGAGAGCAGACATCACTTCACCCGCCAATCTTATCCCCATAATCCCAGCGTTATTGGGTGGCCTGACACTGCGTGGTGGTGATGGCGGCGGCAGGTCTTTTCACTGCTCATATTACCTGCACATGTGCACGCACACACATGCACCTCATGACTTGCCAAAGTTCGATCGGCGGGCTCAGCCAAGTGTGGCTTCATGCGTAGTTGATATTTTACGGGGACAGATCGATGCCCTTCCCGTCCAACTTCACAATTGGCTTTTTATTGTTATAGATCACAAGGAAAGAGCCCACAGCTGAGCATGTATTGATGAAGAGCACTCTGCAATGTCTCTGTTGTCTTTACTTTCACTTTTGTCTAATATATATATATATATATATATATACATGCCTGTGTGCTTTACAACACATGACAGCCCCCCTTGAGAGCCCCTGTAAGTAAAATATAATAACCTTTATTGATTGGGGGGGACTGTAAGGGGTATTAAGAAGTTCCAGATAGTCTTTAGGAGGTTATTATCAGCTATGCTGCCATTACTAATGGCATTTTGCTGCTTTTACATGTACTTAATACTGGTACTGCAACGCTCAAATTGATTAATTGAATGCTAAGAAATTAACAGTTTTGATAATCATCTTTTTTTTAAGCACAAATGACCAAAACTCACTGGTTTCAGCTGCTCAAATATGAATATTTACTGAATTTCCCTCATCATGCTGTAGTAGTAAACCAGTTGTGTTGGAATCATAGACTGTATATGAGAAGTGGATATAATCACCGTGATGTCACCGATTGGTTGGTGGACTGCCGTTTTTAAGCCTTGAGTTCTGTATTTTTGCCGCCGCCATCTTGGTTTTTTGCAACCAGAAGTGGCACGAGAAGGAATGATGTATGAGACATTTTTAGACGACCAAAATGTTATAATTAGCTTCCATGAACACACTGTGAAAGGGTTAAAGTTCTAAAACCAAAATACGGACAATCCCAGACCGGACAACGCCGTGGTAGCAACCTGTCAATCCCAACCCTAAACCTGCCACGCCCTAAAGCATACCCTGCTTTATGGTCTATTTGACTCTATATGGGACCATAATTTACTAAATGAACATCATGCTGCATTGAAGAAGACTTTAAACTAGTGATTGAGACCATAAACTCATGTTTACAATGTTTACTGAGGTAATAAATCAAGTGAGAAGTAGGGTCATTTTCTCATAGACTGCTATACAACCAGACTTCTTTTTGCAACCAGAGTCGCCCCCTACTGGCTGTTAGAAACAATGCCGGTTTAAGACACTTCCTCATTGGCTTCATTTTTCAGACCCGGAGATTGCCCACTGGTGGAATGTGTTAATTTGGGCTTTAGGAGAATGTGATAGGCATTTTTCACTATTTTGTGTAATATTATAGGCCAAATGATTAATTGGCTAAGTAAGAAAGTAATCAACAGATACTTAAATATTCATTTCAGTACACTTACAGACAGCCTAAACAGACTGCATAAATCTGTGCAAATGTTGTTCCACTGGACATTATTGGGGGTCATCTCCATTGTCGGACCTTGATATGAAAGCATTTTGGAATCTGAGAGGTAATGACTTCCTATAACATCATTACACCACTTTAGTCTCTAAACCTCAAACAATGTTGTCTTTACTCTCTATGAACTTATCTCGTCTCACTCGACAAACACCAAATTTACATGATCTTGAGTGTTTGTCACTAGCTCTGTCTTTTATTGATTTTTGTAGGCGGCTCCCGTTTTGCATTTGTATGATCAAGTTGTCAAACAGACTCTCTTCCACCTTGACTTAGAGGACAGCTTCACCAAGGCTGTCATGCAAATCAGACTGAAATATGGACGAACTGTCTTTGAGGTAAATAGAGTGATCGGAGGCAGATTGAGAGCGAGAGAGAGGGCGAACGGGGAGAGCACGAGTGGGACAAAGATCAAAGCGAGACTGCATCATGTGTTGAATACCAATAGGTGGACATTATGCCAAATACAGCATGCACGTTGATTATATTATGCAGTGAGGACCAGAACCTGGTGTTGCTCTCATGTTTTGGGAACCAGCTAGGGATGTCAACGGTTAAACACACAGAACATTTTTGACCCTGCTACGCATGTCAGTCTATATTGTAACCAATTGAGCTGTTTAGACAGGAAGCACCGCAGCGAGCCCAATGTGTGTGTGTGTGTGTGTGTGTGTGTGTGTGTGTGTGTGTGTCTGAGAAACAGCTGGACACACACACTGGGCCCGGCACCGTGCAGCGTATGTGTGTCCAGCTGTTTCGCTCTCTGAGCGAATGAAAGAGCAGCCGAGAAAGCAGACAAATGAGCAACGTTTCCATTCAAAATCGTTGCGTCATTTGATCGCCTCTGTGGAAGTGCGGTCGGAGCAAAATTAGGGGCGTAAGAAAATATCGAAAACATCAAGATCGCGACATTATTTTTTGTGATACTGTATCGATTCCCAAAAACACTGTATTGATTTTTCATTTATAGTTTACATGCAAAGAGTAACTCTTTTGCTCTTTTTTGCACTCATTTGCAAAGAGAGGTGCCCTCTTAAAGTAGTGCTATGATGTTGGATGTTGGACAGGGACTGTGATCAGAAATGCAAATGCAGATCTCACTGTTCTGATTGCATAAAAAAGTGAACTTTCGTTACTCAGATTTTATGCATATGGTGGTGTGTTCTTTACACTGTGACAATGTTCCTGAAATTCCTGCAATACATCGCAATATATTGAATCCTAACCCCTGTATCATGATACGTATTGTATCGCCAGATTCTTGCCAACACAAAGTAAACCTCATTAAAATGCGACAATAGCAAAGCTAACAGAAAATAAAATAAAAGACAAGACAAAACATTAAAATTGGATGCATACAGCGCTTCAAAATGCAGCACCGAAGCTCGTTGAGTCAATAGAGCGCCAGAGAAAATGGAAAGCACCTCCTGTATGTCATGTCATTTTCGCGCAAATGAACCGGTTAGTTACCAGCTAATGGGTGTCAGGCTATCGAAAGCAAAAATTAACCAATCTTGTGGGATTGAAAAAGCTCTTTCTAAAGTTTTACCAGTTTACTTTTGGATTCAGCGTGAATGTTAGAGTAAGTTTATCATAAGGGGTAAGAAATGAATGTAGCGAGCAGAGAGTCCCCACAAGGACAGACAGCTTTTTATTTCGTGTGTGTGTCTATGTGCTTAAATTTCTGCCTGTATACGAGTGCACTCATTATGTAGAAATCCTAATCAAACACGGCTGAGCTCTGACCACCTGCACCCAGTTGTAAGCCAGCCGGCGTCAATTGTGTGTGCCAGCGTCTCTTAAAAAGAAATAATTTCATCACAAGTGCAATTCTGGTTTGTGCTTAATCTATAATTTAACGGCCGCTTTTATCCAAAGTGATTTACAAAACAGAGTGTGCACTGAAAAGCGGCCTTACAAAAACACGGCGAGTTGCAGCCTGGCAACAGACCGAATCCAATCTTTTTTTTTTTTTTTTTTTTTTACCAGCACGGCCACACAGAGTATTCTGATTAATCTGTTTATGTTTCTGTCATCTTTGGGAGGTGAGTCGGCAAAGTGAAAATCCTCATTAAATCAACTTTTGTACCATTTTGCTGCAACATGTCAGAAATGTCTCGAAGAATTTAGCTTACATACTGGCTCCGAGGAGAAACATTGAAGTCGTTGTACAAGGACATTGTCACCGTTCCACTTGCTTAACAATGACATTTTGTCACCGTTTTTTGGCTCGCCGTGACGTGTTTACTTTCGCCACTGGCAGCTAGAACAGCGTTTTATACTCTCGGCTCAGCCAAGTGAGTGACAGCCATGTTGTAACCGGCAGCACAGTCCTGGCAACGGATAGTTAGCTCGGTAAACATCAAGCGGCGTGGAAGCTATTCCGTCAGATATAATTGGACTCTTCAGGGGGACAGAATGATTCATCAAAGTCAAAGAGAAGGAAGGGATCCATTCTGGGGATGAGTGGAAGAACAAGAAAGTGCGTCTCCCATGTGTTGTGAAAAGTAATGGTGAGACAAGGGGTTTGGTATGTGGAGGGAAGGGATAGGGAGAGAACAGAGACCGGGGAAAATGGCACAAAATGAGAAAACTGTGGATGATAAGTGGAGAGCAAGGGATACGGGGTGGTGTTGCGTAACATTTATTCATGCATACGTGTGTGTGTGTGGGGGAATGTGCGTGCTCGTACCAACCAGGAAGTGTCTGGGGGCCCTGTGTGCGTCCTAATCGATTCTCTCTGTGCCATCTTCAAGCCCTCCCTCCGCCCCAGCCTCAGGGATATTTGTGTTTGCCTGCAGTGTGCTACTTAAAAAGAAGCTCTGAAAAAAACCACAAAAATTTGCAGGAGACACACGCACGCGGGCGGGCGCACCTCACACGGAATAAAAAATCAGTAGCATTTCTCACATCTATCACTCTCCCCCCGCCTCTCTGTCTCCCTCTTCAAGGGATGTTCTTCCAGCAGCCAAAGCACAGCGAGTACCAGCCGACTTAGGAGGAGCCTCGGTGCCAGTTTGGCAGTATTGTGGGCCCGAGGCGACGCTGTATCACTGCATTGTCCACTTTTCAAGTCGCTGCGAGAGAGCCAGTTAAAATCATAGGCCTCCACTTCTGACGACGGAGAACGGGTCAAATGTTTGACTTTGACTGGCTGTGACAAACTTCACCTGTAGCCTAAACCAGCGATCCCAAAGTAATTCTTAGGGGTAAACAGATGATTAAAAGAATAAGAAAAAAGTTACATAAAATTATGTTTTAAGTCTTTGGGTGCATTTTATTCCTTATGAATTCAACTTTTAATTTGCATGAGAAAGAATATATAATAATTTAAAAGTTCTACAGGCTTCAATATAATGTTTTTTTTTACAACAATTCCTCAGATTTAGATTTAGATTCAGTTAAAGAGTCAGAACAAAAATATATACAAAGGTACCAAGTAAACTTTACGATCATTCAAGACATAAATAACTCTGATTTTGCAGTTGAACAGTGAACCTGACTATCAAATATGACAAAAGCAGCACACATAAGATAAAATCGCATTCATACTTTTATAAATAAAATAACTATAACTATAAAAAAACCCAATATATTTTAAAACTATTACGAGGAATTTTCTTTTTGTGTTGATTTTGGCGCTAGTGTTTCCAAGGTAGTGTTTCCTAGCACCAGAGTCCCTTTAGAAAACCTCTCATTTTACTGCAGAATGGTCTGACAGCCTGACCCTTGCAGTCCTGGTTCTCATTCTGCTGTGCCTCCCTTCCCTCTAGTGGGCCCAGCAATACGGGGCTTGTCTAGAAGATAACCCCGAAGTTGTGAAACTTTTGTGAAATGCTCAAGGTTAGGCATTGACCTTGAATGGAGAATGTTAGAATACATTGTCGAGCGTCAAGCATTGCAAGCATTTTTGCTCGTTTTTTGCTCATTTTTGCAACTTGAGGATTACTTTCTTGACATGACCAGTAATACGGCCTGGGCCTCTGGCAGCACGGCGTCGGTGTTGGCTCCCAGCAGGGACCGGGCGGAGCAGCGAGGCGAAGCTCTGCTGCTGGCTGGAGGAGGAGGAGGCTCCACCTCCTGCCAGAGCTCAGACTGCAGCTCGAAGGCAGCAGTGAAGCCTGAAGTCTGTCTGAGTAACTTGTCGCTACTGGAGGACCCATTGGAGTCTAAGCTGAAGGAGTTTCAGGTGAACCTGCATTCGTTCGTTAGATTTCTCCGGAATCCAACCCAGTGGCACCAATGGCCATTAAAAATAACTATATAGAAATAGAAAATCTTCTCGCTAATAGTCTTGTTTAATTATGTAGGTCACATAGAGACATCAATATTATGTATGAGACTATAACCACTCAAAAGTTCCTCAAACTAACTTTAATATTTTAAACTTCGAGGGTCAAAAAACACAGTAGAAAATTTGAATTCCTATTTGCATATCTGCCAACATATACACATCTATATCCATATATCTGTAGGAAGCCAATATGAGCTGATATTACCCGCCTGATAACATATTGGTCACGCTCTGGTATGGAGTGACTCTATGAATAAGCAAATGAGTTTGTACCCTGATGGCGTGTTTCATTTCCCCCTGTGTTCTTTAGTTGTTGTTGTTTACGTCTCCTTAGGCTCACCTCGGTGTGTACGTGGAGATGTCAGACTCACCATCAGCCCAGAGCGGTTGCTCTCTGTGTTAAGCGCTGCTGCAGGATGTTTCCGTGGTTTCGAGGTGAAACCGTGTCAGTGCGCTGCCCCAAGGCATTTGGGGGGTGGGGGGGGCTCGTCAAAGTTAAGCCTGTTATCTGTCTGTGACGTCAGCCAGGCTCACACACACACACACACACACACACACACACACACACACACACACACAAACAAAAACAGACGTTATATAACCACAAACCATGACATGGCACTTGTCCCACAGAAATCCCCCTCTGGAGAGATAGAAAGAAGCGGCAGCAGCAGAGATGGGAGCGGTAGCAAAAAAGAAGGAAATGAAGGCAGAGACTGTGGGAAGTGGTGTGAGAGTAAGAGAGAGAGAGAGACTTAAAATTTAACAGCAGTGTTTGTTTGTGTGTGTCTACCTGAGGCGAGAGGGCGTGAGAAGGGAAAAGATGTAAGGTAGGGAGGACTGCAAGCTGTCAGAGCTGGAGGTATTGACTGACTGACTGACGAAAGTACCGAACACAAACAAATGCTTATGTCGGACTCACAGTTTCCCTCTGTCTCTTTTCCACATAGACATTTATCGTATACTGAGTTTCCACTCCTTTTTTCATTCCTGTAGCAGCTAGGATGCTGGGATGATACACCTATCTCCTGATTCGATACTTGGGTGCCGATTCGATATTTATTGCAATTCAATATCACGATTTATTGTTATTTTTGTTAACTTTTTTAACACTAGACCATGGGAAAAAGTTGAATCTTACACTTTAAGGGACTTTTACTTTGGAAAATATCTAAATTAATACGGTAAAAAGTTAGATTTTTAGCATGTCTGTATGTAATCAGATGAGTCAATTACATCAGTCATTGTCAGGCATTATTTATAAAATTTTTCCAGCAACCTAAAAATCAAAGAATACAGACACTTCCCTACAAATTAATGTAATGTTCTTTTTAATTTATAAGGGACATATAATGTTTTATACTTCTGGTGAATATATTCGAATCAATCTTATTTCCATATATGTATTTTGTATATACAGTTCCCTTTGTTAACACCTTATTTTGAAAACCGGACATAGTCAGAAGTGTATACTTCCGCTTACTTCGCCAAGCCTGTCGCTAGCTCTCCCCTCAGCTCTGTTCTCTTTATACATCCACGATCAGCTCCATCGAGGCTGCTTGAATACATTTATTATAAATGTCAGTATATGGGTGCTCTACAGTTGTAGCGTCGGCTGATTTGACCACAGAGATGAGAGTGACGACTGGCTTGACTGCACATTACCGCAATACGATAACGTTTCCTGTCCATGACAGAGTTAGCATGCAGCTTTAGCCGTGACGTCTAACTCTGCTTTTCCTGGTAATGTGTGAACCCCAAAGTGTTTCCATACTTAACTGTATGTGTGGTGTTTACCACTTTGGATTTAACATGTGAGAGTGCAGGTCGTATCCACGTGGACCTTGTTGCCGTTTTCTACTTTTGCATTTCGTCTAACTGCGGTTTGTTTTGGTTGACGGATACAGAACGGATATGACGTCACGTTACTCAGAATACAACAATAAAAGCGTTAACTTCCTTCTACCTCCACATAGACTCAAATGAAGCAAATATAAGATTTCAAAACCGTAAAAAAACAAATCTCAATACATAGGTGAATCCATTTTTTACCACGCCCCTAGTAGCAGCCTTGCAACACTTTCTTTGATGCTGACACCACTTCTTAAACCTTAAAACAAAGCATCCTCAGAGTCCTCAACACTTCCTTAAGCACGCTTTACCCAAATCTTCCTCCAGACCCAACTCTGTCTTGTCAACACTTGAAGACGAGGGGCCTCGCATTGCAGCAGCGTCTCCCCTCAGCATGAAAGTTTGAAGAGGAAGGGGATTTTGTGCCGCTTCTGCTGCTGCTGCTGCTGCTGTTGCTGGTGGCGAGGGTATTGTTGCGAGATGTGCAGTCTATCCCCACCTCTCTCTGACTCAGTGCTGTGCCCAGCGGATGTTTATCCAGGCCCTGAGCTGGCAGCCCCTCGGTGGACCGGGCCTTCCTACCAATCAGCTCGAAGCCGAGCAGCTTGTGTTAAACCACGCGGGGGAGAGAGACAGAAGCTGTGTTTGAAACTTCATACTATACTAGCAGTACGTGCTGATTTGGCCAAAATGTAGCATGTAGTATGCAAACAAAATCGAAAACTCCACTATGCCAGAAATACCTGGATGTCGTACTGATTTGGAAAAAATCTCCAGCATGAATCGGACCAGTCTACGTCGCCTACTGTATCCCACAATGCAAAGCGCTGGAAAGGCACAGGCTACAGTCAACACAATAGCAGCCCAAACCAGCATGTTTTTTTACATTTTTTGTAGCTATTTCATCACTAAATTCACTTCAGGCGAGAAATAGACCGATCTCGTAGACAAGAGGCTTTTGTTTCCTTATCGACGGATGGTTTGGAATATCACAACACACATGTCCGTTATAAAATAAACAGGAACCTCTGTATTTCTGCCTTTTTGGAGTTGAAAAGCTTCAAAATTGCCCGCGGGCGTAGCTCGCTCGCCAGCCGGTCAGTCACATCCACAGACCGGCTACAGAGCAGCAGGCAGTGGCAAGGGAAAGAGAGATACTTGCTGAGACAACATGACCCTTTTTAACATTACTCTAATATTTGTAAAGATATCAGTCCACTGTTTTGTTGCTGTAACTGAAAACAATTTTCTTGGGCAATGTTTTATATTTACCGTCTCCCGTCGTAGACGATCCTGTTTGTCTTCCTTCACCATGAGCTGGTGGAATAAATTGTTTAAGGGGTGGTGGAGCTAAACCATGCAGTATTTAGTAGTAGTAGTATTTTCGATAATATTGCAATAGTTATTGTAGAGTTTTGTCCATTGCTTTAAGAGCTGGTTTAAAGGCTAAAGCTTGGCATAGCATACTGCAAAATAAATCGCTTTAACTGTTTCATACTGCTGAGGAACGCAGTATGTACTGTATACTGCGTTCGTCAGTAGCATGTATTAGGCGGTTTTGAATACAGCCAGAATTTGGGTGTGTGTGTGTCTGTGTTTTGTGGGGGGTTATGTATGTTGGATCAAAAAAGAGGAAAACAGAGTGGTTAATATAGTCCTGCACCTGTGTTTGAGCATCACCCCATCAACTTCTCCATCATCAGTCGTCCTCCTCATTACGATGCCCGTGCGCCTCCCACCGCCGTCCGGCCAAGAAATGATAGCCGCTGTAGCTTAATTTAAATCGCTCACAACTGCCTCTGAGATATTTTGGCTGCTGATTCAACTCTTGTTGCAGTGTTTCATTTTATGTACATGGCAGCTTTACAGCCAAATCCAAAAAAAAAGGAGGAGTTTGTTGACTGCACTAACCACTCGCTGCACAAGTTGTTTTTTTACTGCAGAATGTGAATTTAAAAAAAAAAAAAGAAGAAGTAAAAGTTGCCTCATGTGGTGTCTTGATACTCTGTTTGATCCTCACAAGGCGCTAGAGTTCAGACATGTGTGATTGACAGCTTCCTCTGTCGCGCAGTTTCCGGCTCCGTTTGATGTTTTTTTTTTTTTTTACATCTGTGTTATCTGACGCGTCTTCCCCCCCGACATTGTTCGGGGTCTGTGATGCAAGGTTGCTGTTTTTCTAATCTGTGTTCAGTACACAGGGAGATTGGTATTTGCATGTGAATTGCTTTTCTGTTGCCTCTGATGTGGGGGCACGATAGCATGAACGCCCGATGGGAGAAAAGCAGTTTTTTTTTTGTATTCCTTCTTTCATGTCTGTCTCCTTTGAGGCTAAAAAACAATAGGTGGAATGGCAGCGCTCCTGCTGCATTGCTGCAGTAAAAATTGTGTAAAAAAAAAAAAAAGGTGTGTGTGATGGAGTTGTGTTGGGATAGACCTCCTGGAGGTCCCGTGTAGCTCCCGGCAACCCTGAATCCGCCTCTTTCTTCCCACACCCACCCCGCCGTCATCTCTCCACCTCATCCCTGCTGATGCCTTTGCTCCACTCTCCCCACTCGCACTTTCTCTTTCCTCTTTTTCCTTTCCTCCCTCTATTTTATCTCTCGCTCCTCCCCCTATTTTTGGAGCCAGCTGTGTAACTCTGCTAATGACGCTGAGAAAGCGTGCTGTCAGCACATCCTCCGAGCCGCCAGGGCACGGTTACATAAGCTGGTTAACAGAGCAGGGCCCACTGCCATGTCAACGCCTCATCATTATTAGGAGAAAAAGAAAACGAGAAGAAGAAGAAGAGGGTGAAAAGAAAGGGGAGAGGGACAAAAGTGAAGTGAACATATACTCACTCACATCCTCTTTATACTTGGCAGCAAATTCCCGCATTCCATCAAATTCTAGAAAAAATCGATGTATCGCGTTTTTTTTTTTTTTTTATTACAATTTTGAAATTGATTTTGAAATGCCCGAATCGATATATTTGCTTCATTTGAATCTATGCGGAGGTAGAAGGAAGTTACTGCTTTTATTGTGGTAGTCAGAGTAACATGACATCATATCCGTTCCGTATCCGTCAACCAAAACAAACCACAGTCGGCCTCAGTGAGCCAAAAACGGAGGTAAACACTTCACATACAGTAAAGTATGGAAACAGCAAAGCTAGACATCACAGCTAAAGCTGCATGCTAACTCTGTCATGGACAGGAAAACGTTATCTTCAAGCCAGCCGTCAAATTTTTCAAATTAAAAGTCCCTAGAAATGTATGATTCAACTTTTTCCCATGGTCTAGTATTAAAAAAAGTTAACAAAAATCACAATTAATCATGATATCGAATCACAATTCTTATTGAATCGTAATACTTAAAAATCCTAATACATGTCGAATCGGCACCCAATTATCGATATATATAGTATTGAATTGAGAGATCGTCCCAGCCCTATCAAATTCATTCTCATCATCTCCATCTTCCATCATGTACACAACAAACACATAGACCTACACTACTGAGAGGGTTTCCAGGGGTCTTTTCATGACTCTCTCATGACGATCAGGAGGGTCGTTCCTCTCATACTATCAAGAGCCCTAATTGGAGCCATCAGGTAATTAAGCCCAATTAGAGGATTAACTGCGATGTTAGAATAAAAAACGAAAGACCTCCCACCACTTGTAGCCCAAGGCGTACAAAGAGAAAAGCATACACACCAGGGCTCTCCCTCTCCCTCTCCCTTTTTTTTCCCCCTCATCTCCCAGTGCTACTACTGTTACTGTGGCTCCTCTTTAATGTATCTTTTAAGACCTCTCTTTTCTTTTTGGCATCCCTACTTAAAACTGTAGATTTTCTTTTAACTATCTAAATCCCCCCAGTTGTATTCTCCCCCCCCACCATCTAATCTCTAATCTCTAACTCAAACCGCAGAAGGTCATGTGGGACAGCTTTCGAAAAGAGAGGCGAGCTCGCGCAGCTACACGAGAAAAGAATATCGAGGATAAAGAGAGTTTACAGCCCCTCAAACGGCTCTGTGGCCTATAGCAGAACAAAGTCCTCTGCTTTATAACATTATTAGCGCGTTAACAAAGAGAAATGAGCTGCTTGCGCGCAACAAATTGGAGCACCACCTAAAACAAATGGAGCCTCGCGACAAACACAAACCCCGCCAACCGAGGTCTGATAAACACAATCCATCTTTTATGAGCATGTAGAAGTGATTCGCTCACTATCTACAGGTAACCTTCTGTTGGAGAAACAGGAAGTTAATGGGGGTTACTGTATGTTTGGCCGAGTTCTGCGCGTGAATTAGTATGTGGAGAGGGATTTCTTTTGTGTTTCGACCCCTCTAGCTTAGTTTGAGTAATGGCAACTTTGGCAGTATGAAGTTAGGGCCTCCTTTTTGTGTGTGTGTGTGTGTGTGTGTGTGTGTGTGTGTGTGTATGTGTGTGTGTACTTTGCTATCAATTATGAATGCGCAAGCTTTACCCACACCCTGGAGCTTGGTATGTAAACTTTGCTTTGATGTTAATCGCATACTGCATTGATTTGAATGTGTGGAACAAGACAAGAATTTGGATCTGTTCGTGTTTTTGCGGGGAATATGTGCATGAATAATACTTTTTTTTTTTTTTGCTCCGTGTTGTTTGGGGATGATGATGGAGTGAAGAAAGTAGAAAAAGGAGAGGGAGACATAAAGAGAGCATGGGTGCACACGCACCAGCCTCTTGTACTTTTTTGTCCGCAATATTATGTAATAAAAAAGAACTGGCACAGAGGGGTATAAGCAAAAAAAAAAAAGCCCAAAAGAAGGAGGGGAAAAGCTGAGGGAGCCCAGACCTAAATATTCAGAGATGTATTGCATTAATGGAATATGCTTCACTACAATATAGCGCGCAGCCATTTAGGGATCTGCCTTTGTCATTAGGCAAATTAAATCTTCTTAATGTTCCCTCTGTTTAGTAATGGAAGCTCCTCTGTCATCCCTCGCCCCTCCTCCTCTCCCTTCCTCACCCTCTCCCTCTGTCTTGCTCCCTCTCGTGTCTCCCTTTGGCATCCCTGTGGTGCTCAGTACTCCGCAGTCAGCTTTTGCTGTCTAGCATACGCCACTAAAGCTCTAAGTACATCTTCCCAAGACTCTGTACTTAGCTGTGGTGCTGTCACTGCATTGCTGTAAAGCTCCTGCTACCCAAGCACAACACAGCAGCACCAGCACCAGACATTTTCACTTCCCTTTTGCCTGTAGTAGTTTGGGGACAAATTTTTTTTTTTTTTATCATCTGATTGCTGTGAATATACTACAAGAATTACAGCGATTTAGAAGCAGTAAATTTAATTGCATGTGCGTCATGTTCACGGTTTCAGCTCCAGTGACTTTGTTGGACTGAGTTTCTTAGCTCCACATAGAAAGAGCTCTGAATAAGAGCTCGGTAATCCTCAGTGTTTGTTTTCAGCACCATAGACAGCTCCAGACCCAGCCAGTCAGCATGCAGCGTGTTTCAGCACCAAGGACAGCACCTCTGCACTCAGTCTCATTACGGCTCTGCAGCACATTTACAATTTTCATTTTAAAAGTTGATATTAAAGCCTATTAAAATCACCACCCTATGTCTAATGGATGCTGTGCTCATTAGGAACACACCAGCATTGCTCACTGGTTTTAGTACTTAAAAGTAACTTATGTGTCTATATGAACAAGCTTCTTGTGTGTGTGTGTGTGAATAATGACTGTGGCGAAGGAAGACATTGTTAAGGCCTTTACACACCGGCAGTTTTCTTCGTCAATATATATATTTTTTTAAAACTGTTGTTTTTGTCATGCTTTCACACAGAACGCGGATATTACGTGGCTAAAAAAGCGTATTTTTTTTCATAATGAGGTTGATTTTTATGAGCTTTCGCACCATGAATAAAGGCATCAACCAATCACGTTGTGCGGAATGGTTGAGTTGCGCCAATATTTATGAAGCAACAACACGGATGCGCCGTAGTCCCAACCAAGACGGCAAACCTTACTACTCTTTTCAACCTTGAGAAAGGTGATGCAGACCAGATCCACTCCACTGGCTCAATTTGCATACTTCTGTGGGTGCATAAGTGCGTTCACACTGATACAAAATGCAGTGCGCTCCAGTACCCGGATGATGTACTCAAAACGGTCAAAACATTGAGTGTGGAACGCTGGACGCTTCTCACCCTTAACGGTCGAGATCTTTGCTACATAGCGGAAGGAGAGGGGCCACCAACCTATTTCAAACTTGTGAGAATGGCGGGCGAGGAAGCTGCAGCGGTTGCGATTGAAATGGCGAACACCAAACAATATAAATTTATGTTATACATGTGTTTTTTTTTCATTAAGTAATTGTCGGATAGAAGCCATTATTGGGTTCATTTATTCGTCTGAATTTATCTGTCTGAATTGAATTACTGCTGATACGGCGTGATGTCCGTGGCTGACTATCACCATCTGATCTACCGAGCTTCTGGTGTGCTATCCTGTTGAAATTCACACATTACACAAGTAAATACATAGTGTGCACAGTGTACTACATGGAATTGTACTAACGGAAGTATCCGATTTGAGACACAGCTCTAGACGTATGATATTCGCAGGCGAGTATTTAGCATTTTCCTGTTGTTTATTCGCCCCCCGCTGTTTTAAGTCCTTTAAACTGCCATAAAAAGTATTCGAAAACAGGTCACACAAAGTTTGTGACTTCTGCACCAGGGATTATGATTCATATCCCATCATTTGTAACCTTATCCATAACCCCAGTCCGTCCATTATTTTTATTTTTATTTCTTTTTTCTAAACATAACTATAGCTTAAAGGTCGTGTACACCCACTCATGTGTTTCCACTTCTGGTTAATGAGTTCATGTTGAAGCTGGTTGGAGCTATGCAGGGATTCAGGCCAAACTAATAAGAATGATAAAGGTGTCTCCCACTCGAACAGGTGCAACCATAATAAAAGGAGGGTCAGAGATGATAAAATATCAAGACGAATATGGTTATATTTCCAGACTGTCTTTAGAAAGAGTTTAAAATAGGCAAAAATGCTCATAGATTGTTCTTGGTACAGCAATTTGTGTTGTTTTGGAAGGCACTGGATGTGGTTTAGAACTTGTTGGTCTAATCTTAAACCTAATCACTAGGAGGGTTACTATGATTTTAATGGAAATGTAATCACGGATTTCAGGAGATATTGCAGTTCTTTAATATGATGCTGGGCTACAGTGAAAACATGCCTATTCTCCAACGGCTTTTCTGCATTTAATTAATTTTGTCATTACCAGCAGCCTTTGTTATTTGGTCTCAAGTGGACTTCCGTGGCTTAGCCCTGTAATGTGACTCTAGCTCTATTATATGGAGTTGTGTGAAATATATTATGAAAGGGAACACTTTAATTTACTCTTCATAGATTACCATACAACTCATGTTCTGCATGTGTAGCTTGATTGTTATTTTTTAACCTCTCTTTTTTTTCCCAGTTCCATGTCACATACTAATTCATCCGTGCCGACAGATTATATGAGCTCACTGTACGCAGCAGGTACGCATAACCCATGGGCATCCATTACACAGTACTGCAGCAGAAAGAGAGGGAGGGGAAGGGAGCGGCAGACAGGGGAGAGGACAGAGAGAGTGGCGGAGCTATGAAAGAGGCGACGTGGAAAATGGGAAAGCAAAAGAGAACAATCACAAAATGATGGAGGGAAAGAATCAAGAAAAAAAAGGTGTTTGGAGGAGGAGAGGCTGGGAGATTGTGTCTGTGAAACACCTTTCAAACTCCCAGCAGAGAGTGTGCAGTTACATGTCATCACCTGAGAGGGGCAGCAGAGATGCAGCTTTCCTATGGCTACTTTCTTTGCCCCTATTTACACAGACCAACAAAGACTAACCATCCTTTTCTTTCTCTCAAACACACACACACACACACACACACACACACACACACATGTTTCTCCCTTCGCCTTCCCTTTCTCACCTTAAATTTGGCAAACACAAAGAAAAAAAAGGTGAGGACATGTAGAGACTTTGAAACTCTCGCAGACAAGCACCACTCCCGAGAGCCCAGCCTCCTCGACCACCTCCACGTTCAGTCATCTCCGTCTTTAATAGGCGGCGTCGAACTTGCAGGTGATCCGCACTGACAGTGCGAAGGCACAGCTTGTAGCGAAGGCTAATTGGTGCGGACTGACTTCAGAGAGAGTGTAGCCACTCAGCGGTTGAGTGGTTGGGGGAGGTGGTGAAGGCCAGAGAGAGAGAGAGAGAGAGAGAGCATGGTAGGACGTACAGTGGAAAGTATCATACAGAGTGGAAGAGGGGGCTTCTTGCTCTTCCTCACGGGCCTTTTTAATCATTATCAAGGGCATCCTGATGGTTCAGTGCGCACACTGAGCCGTGTACTTGTTATATTGAACGTTGAACATGGCTCAAGGCCTTCCTCGCGTGTGATCTTTGTTCGCAGATAGGATGTTACACAACAACCAAAGTGATTGTCTCCTTCTAAACCAGATTGTAGCTTTATTTTTTAAATAAAAGTTGGGGAAAATTAAAATTGGGACAAATAAAAATGAGTTACTCCCAAGCACACCTAGATGCTAGATAAAATTACAGATGACCTGCTTTTTTTATGTTTACTGCAGTACATACAGCCATGCTTACTATGGGTGGGAAAAAAATGTATTCACCTATGTATCACAATTTATTTTTTACGATTTTGTATGCGAAGATGGAAGGAAGTTACCGCTTTTATTGTTGTAGCCAGAGTAAGGTGACGTCATATTCGTTCCGTATCCGTCAACCAAAGCAAACAGCAGCCAGCGAAGCAGCGAGCCAAAAGGAAAAAGTAGAAAACGGTGGAGGGTCTGTGTTGATATGACCTGCACTCTCACATGTTAAATCCAACATGGTAAACACTACACATACATTAAAGTATTGAAACACTTTGGGTTTCACACATTGCCAGGAAAAGCAGAGCTAGACATCACGGCCAAAGCTGCATGCTAAGTCTGTCACGGACAGGAAACGTTACTGTATTGCGGTAACGTGCGGTCAAGCCAGCCGTCACTCACATCTCCGTGATCAAATCGGCCGACTCTACAACTGTCGAGAACCCATATACTGACATTTATGTTAAATTCATTCAAGCGGCGGAAGTTAGTGGAAGTATACACGTGTGACTACGTCCGGTTTTAACAAACAGAACCGTATATACAAAATACATGGAAATAAGATTGATTGGATTGGATTCACTAGAAGTATAAAACATTACATGTCCCTTATAAATTAAAAATAAAACACCACTAATTTGTGAGGGAAATATCTTTATTCTTTGATTTTTGGGTTGCTGGAAAAAAATTAATAATGACCGACAATGACTGATATATTTGACTTCAGGACATCTCTGACTACATACATGCCGAAAATCAAACATTCTTACTGTATTAATTTAGATATTTTCCAAAGTAAAAGTCCCTAGAAGTGTATGATTCAACTTTTTCCCGTGGTCTAGTGTTAAAAAGTTAACTCCTAAAATCAAATCGCTATACTTGTAGAATCGCAATACTTAAAAATCGCAATACATATTGAATCGGCACCCAAGTATGGTGACAGTATCGAATCGGGCGATAGGTGTATCGTCCCACCCCTACCGTGCTTACACTATACACAACCATGCACATGAAAACAATACAGATGTGTAGTAGTGGTAGCAGGCTTGACATTTGGCTGAAATGTCTCTGATGCTGACACAGCCACTACCTGGGAGGAGTGATGCCCCAGAGGCAGCGTTCGCTCTGATTCATCAGGACGTGTACACAAACACACACATAATACACATCGTAGCCGTGGACGTCAGAGGCTCCTCGATGTTGGCATGAGGGGGTCTTCCCCGTCCCTCGTCCCTGCAGAGCTTAGTACAGCTCATTCAGCGGCGGATTGCGTATCCATCGCTGCAGGGCACGCTCTTAGAGGAGCTCTATGTGTGAGTCACAGGCTGCAGGGCAGGGATTTTTTTTTTTTTTAAGCAAAGCTGTACACAGAATGATGCATGGCTTTCTGTTGATGTAGCGCTATATGCACATGTGTGGATGTTTTATGTATATGTATGAGTGTATATGTTATCACCTGCTTTCTTCCCTGTTTCTCCCATCTAGCCTTAAGCTAAAGATTTTCATTTAAAGGGCGTTAATCTGCGTTCTTTTCCATTTTTTTTCAAATGGAAACGCTCACTCAGCCGCTAATCAGTAAGGTTATGAATAAGGTGAACGCCAGCACTAGCTGTATCGAAGTTAGCTGTGCTAAGTTTGGAAATAACTGAAAGGGTTAGTTTGGATTTTTTTTAAGTGGGGTTGTACGTATATTTCCGGGTTCTGTGAGGTAAAATTACTGCTTTTGTGAATGGAGTCTGGTGGTTTTGAAGAGAGCGATTTAATGGCCTCAATTCCCCTGTCTGAAAAGGCTGGATGATGGCGAGGTAAAGCAGGTGCAGATGGGAGCAGTAGAAAAACATATTTTAGCCACTTAAACCTAAAAAAAATCGATATCAGTGTACTCTATATTTAAAATATTTTCACCGCTTTACCTTTCCATCAGACAGCACTTTCCAACTAGAAACTGAAGCCGTTATATCGCTCTCTTCAAAGCCCACCAGACTCCAGTCACAAAAACAGTCATTTTACCTTGCAGAACACTGCATCGATCGGTTAATTTGTGTTATTGAGTAACTTTCAGATACGAACTAACGTGGCGTCCTCACAGCAGTGCATTGCTTAGTTCCGTGCCGGTACTCCTGTCTGCTTCTCCAAACTGGAAGCGTGCCGACCGCCATCCAAGTTACTGTATGTGACGTTAATACACTGACTATAAGGATGTATGTATATATATACTGTATATGTAGCAGCAGCATTATACGGAAACCTACGTTAGGTCACGTGGGAAAAGGTTTATAGAAGGGCTTGGGAAAATAGCATTTTGACACTAAAACATACAGCCTTTGAACATGTTATAATGTTTGGATTTGAATCCATAAAGAACGCCACTGGGAAGCTGCAGAATAATATACAAACCTAAAAAAAAAAAAAAAAAAAAAAAAAATGGTCTCGCCCTTTAAATAAATGTCTGTTAAGTCACTGTCTATCGCCACATGTGGTAACACAGTGGTGATTGAGACTATGGCCCACTAATGAAAGCCCTTGCATTTGCAGTATTACAAACTGGGTGTGGCGATATTACCAAGAAAGGCGGCACTAATTGGATATCTGGGAAGTGAGATCCAAAAAACACGCCTTGCAATTTCCGCTTTTCGCCATAGATGCCGCCAAAGTGAACGAAACGATTATTAACACCAACTCCATGTATATATATATATGTGTATGTATGTGTATGCAAACCGCGTGCTGCGCTGTATCAAAGTCAGCCCATTAGTTTTTTAATGCATTTTAAATATCTGCAGAGTGTTAGTTTTCATCACGAAGAAAACCGAGTGGGAGGGTGAGAGAGTAGGAGTGCGGAGATAGAAAGAGAGCAGGCATGTTGTGAATCACACGCAAAAAAACCTATATGTGGGAACTCAATTAGGTGAGTGCACACACCTACGCATGTTGATAAGGGACCATTTAACATTGGAAGATGATAACAAAGCAGCTCGCATTACTGCCAAAGTAACTATCATTGCTTTGTTGGCTTTGGCCACCGGAGACGGCTTGTTGATAGAACACCTTAAATCAATTAAACATCAATTAATTAGCTAGTCACTTGATTTTTAAAAGCACCTTGATTTAGACAAACAAAATAAGAGTCTAGTGCAAGTGTTTGGACAAAGTAAAAGCTTGACTTCATCCAAGACTTCCCTCTGGGTCTCACTTTTCCTTTACCTTAAGGGAAATTAATCTACCCTGGAGCCAGCTACTGCCAAACAAATGAGCAAAAGGTGAGCTCACTAGCTCACTTAATTAAGCTTCCTCCTGCCAAATAGCTTCCAGAAGTCCCTTGGTCACCTCCCGTACCACGCTGGGTGTCCTCCATTTGAGAACTTGTAGCCTCTGTGGGCCCACTCCGAATGAGCTGTCCCTCTGTCTGCCTGAGCTCTTTAGTCCGGTGTTAAAATCTGCCCCGGCCATCCGTTGCCAAGCTTGTCATCACAACAAGCTTTACAGTGTAAATGCCCAAGATTTAGCTAGATATTGGCAGCGCGCTGCCGTGCCCTTATTTGTTAGCTTCACGCTAATCTGATATGCCGGATGATGGACGCCAACTGTTCGAGCTTGTCAATATTTGGTGAGCGTTGGGTCAGTGTGTAACGTCGGACTTACACTGATGTAATCCAGAGAAACAGCAGATTGTAGCGACAGTAGATGCCGGTGTTTATGTTTGTGTCTGGGCAGCAGCCAGTCCTGGATTCTGTTGAAAGCACAGACCAGAGAGCGATATTCTCAGCTCAGTGAGCAACATAACCTTCACACACATCACTTTTTTAGGTATCTGTCGGTAGTTCTATCCTCCCTGTTGTTAGCTCAGATCCCAGTGGATTCTCCCCTGTATCCTGTGGAAAGAGCAATAAGACTGAATCCTAAAAAAGTTTCTACAAAGCTTTGGCAGTTCTTGTAAAAGGCACTATCATATTTTGTCCAATTATTTCTTAGCTTTTCCCCATACACTGTTGTGCACTGTACTGTATGGCTTTTTATGTGAGATTTCTTGTCCACGCTTTTTCCAAAGTCATTATATTTACATACTTTTTTTGTGGCTAACCACTGTGTAGTTGTGTAGCTTTACCTCTATAGATGCGACAGGTTTTCCAACAAGGACATGCAAAAACAATTGGGTAACCCTTCCTTTTCTAGTCCCCTAATTACCAAGTATATACCCAGTAAACACATGGTACATGGTAGTATTTTATTGTGTAATTACCTGTAATTACTACTAGTGAATAAGTAGGTAAATACAAACAAACTACAGCTGAAATATTTAGAAAAACCTTCACTATTACCCATCAACTCAATGTGCAGTTTTGTCCGGTTTAGGTTATTTATAACTCAGATATAATTGCGTACTTTCTAGGAAACTAGGCAACCAATTCTCCAAAACACCTCCTGTTGGTAGCAGCCCAAGATTAATGATGTACTTTGTTGAAATTTAGATATGTCAGTATTCAGTCATTCACACACACATTCATAATCTGACGGCAGAGGCTGCCATGCAAGGTGCCAACTTTGCCCATCAGAATCTCATCTAAACACTCATTCACACACCGACGGCGCCGCCTTCGGGAGCAATTTGGGCGGAGACCGGAGGAGCCGGGGGTCGAACCACCAATATTCCAATTAGCGGACGACCCGCTGTACCTCTGAGCCGCAGCCGCCCCATGTACTTGAAATTAAGATAGTACTTTCCAATAAATTCCTTTTTCTTCTAGTTATTGTTCACGGTTACACACAATTATAAAATGTTTATTTGTTTTTATTACACGGCTTTGTTGAATACTCAATTCTGATTGGTCAATCGCAGCGTTCTACGGTCTATTATTTCTTTACAGTTGCTATGTATTACAGACTGTTGCTATGGACGCAGTTCTGAACTCGGACTCTGGAGGACCATTTTTGTGTCAAATTATTGATTTCTTAAGTAAGTAGCTGTATAATAAGCAGGGTAATATGCATCTAGCGGGTCATTGTGGGGTTTATTTCTCAACAATGACCGGCTAGCTGCACATTATCCCTGGCAGTAAATACTAGGTAGTTAGGGAGATGCAACAGTTGGAAGATTTTCCAGATTTTCCAATAAGGACGTGAATAAACAATTGCTAATTTGTTGTGTGTAGTGATCAGAGATTTGTCAAGCAGTTAGTAGTTTACTAGGAAGCATTTCTTTCCACAACAATGCAGAAAAGTGTCATACAACTTAAAGACTTGACTTGAACATCTTATTCTCTTTATTGTTCATCAACCGGGTTGTTAGAGGACATTTAGCGGTGCAGAGTGGAGTTTGCCAAAGCTATCATTTCACTCCTCGGTTTTGAAGAAAAAAAAAAAAAACAAAAAAGCAGATTTTTGCTGCTAAGCTGTAAGTAGCACATTCCTCCCATTTGAATGCATCTCCTCTCTCAGCCATGCCCGTAGCCCGTAGCCGCTCCACTAGACGCTGGTGTGTGTAATAGGGCTGCTTTGGAGGAGCTCTCCCCCAGCTGCCGTGCTAATTGAGGTGCAGAGACGAGCCCCAGCCAGATGGAAGGAAGATGCCGCAAATTGATTCCTCGCATTCGTCTTCATTAAGGTCTCGGCTCTGGGGCTCTGCGAAGGAAAAAGTGTGAAAGGGGGAAAGAGAAAGAGAAGAAGGGGAAGAGAGAGGAGGAGAAGAAGAAGAAGAAGAAGCAGGGCAGAGGAGTACCCCCCCCCCTCAGGCCCTGAGGACTCTGCTCTGATGAGGTAAATTCTGACTCGGAAGAAAACAGTGCTCCCATTTTTGTGTTGATGTCAGTCAGGAAAAAGAAACCTTTAGCTCCAATCAAAACCACCTCAGCAGGTAGCGCAACCTCACAGAGGCGGACGTCCACTCTGACCCCCTCGCTTCTTCTTTTTCTTCCCTTTTCCGTGACCCGCAACTCCTGATGAAACCGCACCTCCTCTCAGCCCCCCAGCGGTGCTCAGACACTTCTCTGCCACTTTCAATTATCTGGTAGCAGCTTCCACTAACTAGGGCCCAGAAGGTGCAATGCACCATAGCAGCACAGAGAAGAGGCGAAAGTTTTCATCGTATATATGAGTGGGTATACACATCTACTGTTGACCTAGGGTGACCGGGTGTCCCATTTTATGGAGGGACTGCGCAGCATTTTTATCCCTTTTTTTTATCCCACATATTAAGACGATGTCCCACATTTTCATTACGCTTTTTTTAAAATCTGGCTTTTATTCAATGGCTGTGAAGAAAGCAGGAAAGGCTGTCATCACGGGGCTGTGTTTGCTGTCAAACTCTCGCATAGGTGGGTCAAGTGCAGGTTAACATTTCACCGTCTTTGCTACGTTTTCGCCCAACGGAGAAAAATTGCGAGTCACCGCAAAAGTCACAAGCTATGCAGATTTAGGCGGAATATGATGGAAAAACTACCACCAAGAGCAAATGGTAAATGGACTTGGACTTATATAGCACTTTTCTAGTCTTCCGACCACTCAAAGCGCTTTACACTACATGTCAGTATTCACCCATTCACACACCGATGGCACAGCCTTCGGGAGCAACTTGGGGTTTAGTGTCTTGCTCAAGGACACATCGACATGTGACCCGGAGCAGCCGGGGATCGAACCACCGACCTTCCGATTGGTGGACAACCTGCTCTACCCTCTGAGCCACAGTCGCCCACTACAGAGCAGCTACGACAAAGACAGGGAAACTACTTATAAGTATTTATAAGACAGTGGAAGGCGATTCTCCGAAACGCACGGCAAAAAAGAGATGTGCCGATATATGGATGCATTCGGGCAAAGCGTAGAGAGGTTACAAGATAAGAGGCAGAATAGAAATGTTTATTATTTAAGTTTGAAGTCAGCCTTGGTAACATGTCCCACATTGTCCCACACAAACATACTCTTTGTCCCACATCTGGTCATCCTACGTTTCACTTCTAAGCACCCCGTCCCGTATTTGTCTCACACACACTGCCCCAATGATGCAGCGTCTGCAATTACCCCGACAACATAGAAAGAATGATCTGTCACTTCCGCAAATTACATCCCCACCCCCCCCCATGCTTAATGGGTCCCATGTTTATGTAACGATCCCCTCAAATTCTCACCGTGGGAGCACTAACACTCCGTCTTCCTGCCACGCGCCGGGACTCCGCACATCTTTCACCGCGCGTGTTAGCGACCCGCCACCCCAGCGCCCTCGGGGGAAATAAATGTACAACAACCTCAAACAAATAAATATTTTTTTTTCTTCTCTGCGTCACAAATGTGTATGCAATAAAAACATTCTTCTGTTCTATTTTTCCCAGCATATTGGGGGGATTTGTCAACGGTGATAAGCTTTTTGGAGCGTGCTGCTCGGGCGGTAACATGAAAGGGGATTTTGGATGGGATGGGCTGGGGGTGCATAGTTGGTTAAGGTGGGAGTTTGGCAGGGGCGAAGGGAAGAGGGTGTGGGGGGTTGCTGTTTGATGTCTCATCTATTATTCGTGCCACGTTACCTGGATTATGTGCCGACTGACTTCGGTGAGGTGGGGGGGGGTTTACTTAGGCCTGTCACCAAGCTGTCTGCGAGGGCTTTTTTCATTTCACTGTCTGTCTACTTCGCCCCCTCTCTCTCTCTCAAACACACCCGTCCTTTTCTTCCCCTGTCATCCTCACCCTTCTCACCCATCCTGTGACATCCTATCACAGGCTCAAATCCCTGTTTTCTCTTTCTCTCCGTCCGTCCATCCATCCATCCACCCTTCCTCCTTCTTTCCTCAGCCCTGCTTTTTCCTCTGTTCTGCGGTGACATTAAGCAGCTTAGCGCATGTCTTGCTGCAGGCTTACAGTGTGCTGGACGCAGAGTTTTACTGTCACTCCGTATATACAGGTACTTTGTGAGTCAGAGCCTCCGTGATACTTCCAATGTGGGCTCCTGTTATTTACGTATCTCTCTCAAACCTGGTAGCATCATGCGGGGAATTTCACAGCCGTCAGAGTCGATGCTGTGAATTCCTTTTTTGTTGTGTGTGTGTATGTGTGTGTATATATAGTCGCCATATTTCCTCTCTTTTTCTCTGTACTAGTTTGCTTCCTCTTCTCTACACTAGCGATATTCACCGATGGAAAGCGATATATGTAACATGATGTCTGCCTCTGCCAAAAGAACGACTCAGAAGGCAAACTTCAGGTTTCTGTTGTTTTACTCTCAAGTGGGCAGATTGTCTCAAAGCGTCTCACCGGAGTTTCATGCTGTTGGCAGGTGTCAGAAACTGACTGACAACTATCTTTAGAGAAGTTCAGACATTCAGACTTGGAAGTGGCAGCCGGCTCTCTCTTGTCTCTCATGAGTCTGATGCTTGTGGGTGTGCTTAGCACTGAGCACGTATTTTCATGCAATGATTTTTTATTTTTCGATCAGTCATAGGATCTGGAAGACGTTAACCACGACAATCAGCTTTTCCTCCTCTCTGTTTGAAGTGCTTTTATGTAGTTGAGTTGGAGTAGAAAACAAACTGTTTTTGTTGTCTCCAGGTAGTTGCTCCCAAGATTCAGACATTTGGGTAAAGTTGAACTTTTCTCAACTTCTCCAGGTCGAGCCTATGGACAACTTTGGAGTCTTTGGGCGGCTGTAGCTCAGCTGTAGCTCGGGGTAGAGGTTCGATCTCTGACTCCTACTGTCCACTTGTTGAAGTGTCCTTAAGCGAAAACACTCAACCCCAAGTTGCTCCCTGCTTCACAGCAGCCCACTGCTCCTAAATGCTTAGGATGGGTTACATGCAGAGGTCAAATGTCACATATGTACCCATATGTATATGACCATTCTAAAGTTTGATGCCAAATTCACACCAGAGCAGCAGCGAAGTGCGGCCTGCGGCGAGCTGCCGTGCAGTCTACGGCCGTTTGATTCTACGCCAAAGTGGGCCAAACTAAAAGTTGGGAAAAGTTTCACTTTTAGCGGCAAAGTGCAGCCAGAGAGGACCTGCAGCCAATCAGCAAACAGATCCTGTACTCCTGTGACATGTTGACCTAGCTTCCTCAAATCCGATTTGAAAATGCGAAGAAACAGAACACACAGAAAGAAAGGATTTTTGTGTGTGTGTGTGTGTGCGTAGATGTACTGTACATTATTCCATTCGCCCTGTCAAATTTAAGGCCAATTTGTTTATAAATTTATGTTCTTTGCTCTCCTAAAATATAACGCAGCTCATTAAGAAAATAGCGAATTAATTGAAGTTAAAAACAGAAAAATAAATGTTTAAAATCTCACCCCGTCTCTCTTTACGAGTGGAGTTAATTATGCATATTTGCCAATGATGCTTGAGGTGATAATATTTGATAATGTATCTTTTTATAGACTCGCTCATCAGCATCCCAGTCTCCATATACTGTAAGACCAATCCTATAAGCAAAGGATCGTAAATGTATGCATTTTCATTAAACGCTTCAACAATGCAATTTACATTTTTGCGCATTTAGCAATATTAGTTTACATGTAGAGGGATTATTATGTCTCAGTTTATTATCTCCTCCATATTTTCCTCACCTGTCTTCTTTCCTCATTCTTTTAATTTTTCATTCTGGTTTTCCTTTCTGCGTCCCTTGTCTTCCTCCGACTGTTTAATGCATGCTGAAGATGAGCCTTGGACGGAGATGTATAGTTCCTGCCTGTGCATTTTTAATTTCATCTGATCTGGGGCCTGGGGATTTGGCAGCCCTTAAAATGCAAAGGCCCCATGCCTGTGCCTTTCGAGCTGACCTCAGAACAGCTTTGTATCCCCTGAGTGCCTCCGGGCTGCTACATGAACGCCTACTTACATTCCCACAAGGGCGGCCGGGTCACCTTACCATATAGCTTACTATGGGATTACTAACCACCTTCTATTCTGATTATGTCAAGTTTGGCATTTCCTTCTGTCACTCTGCCTCCCACTGCTTCTCTCCCCTTTCATATATATTCCAATTCCCTCCATCACTTGCCTCCTTTCATCCAGTGTTTGAAATTCATTTCAAGTTGCTGTATTTCAACTTTTGTTTGTAGCTACTAGTGCTCATATCTGGCAGTTATGGAGTCCTGTTTGATGTGGAGATCAGCGTCTCTGTCCATCATTCTCCCTCAGCCATCTTTAATTTTTTTTTCTCCAGCCGGGGAAGGTCTGAATTTGTGAACCGCCGCGTGTTTCTTTTAATCTACTCCTTCATTTTCCCAGCGTGTCCATCATGACCTCTTGACGTCTTCTTTTTTTCTTGTTCTCGTTTACTTCCCTTCCCAACACTATGTTGTGCATGGTGTCCACCTTTTCTTGTTACACAGGAAAGACACAGGTGTTTCAAAACCACCTTTTCACACTTCCCGGTGTTCCCTTTTCTTCCTCTTAAAGAGTACCTATTATGCTTTTTTTTCTTTTTCCCTTTCCTGTAGTTTTGCGGGCCGAGCACGGCCCCAGCTTGGCAGCGAATCATGACGTCCCCTCCCCCTTTTTATAGCATCAAATAACTAATTATAACTAAATTTATAAGGGAAATGAACACTTGAACACACATCAGCGTGATAAGAACTACTTAAAACGATAAAGAAAAACATCGTTGGGAAAACAATATTTGACTTGTACTTTGTTTTTTAATTTGGTCCATATCCCATCCGCTAACATGGACAGGGCGGGCTTTATGGCCTATACTGCAGCGAGCCACCAGGGGGCGATCGAGATGTTTAGGCTTCACTTTTGGGGAGCTGTCATGTCGTCCGTCTTTATATACAGTCTATGATATAAAGGTCTGCAAAGTTACAAAGTCCACGCCAAAGGGAGTTACTCTCTCCCGCAGAAACACTGCTCCTGAACTGCCTGAAACGCCTCACTTGAAGTCCAGCCTTTTCTTCCGTAACGTGGTGATGTCACCAAATAATACATTTGCATATTACCTGCCTAAAGGCTAGTTTGGCACGCCCTCAAACAAAGCTAGTTAGAGTGGAGCTGGAGCGGAGTCTGAAGAGTTTGGTTCGGTTGACCAATCATGACAGAGTGGGGCCAGCTGACCAATCAGAGCAGACTGGGCTATACGGGAGGGCGGGGCAGGAACTCAAACAGAGCTTTTCAGACAGAGGGTGAAAAGAGATGCTGCAGTACAGTCGGTATGAGAAAAGTAAAGCTTTTTTTTAACTTTAAAGCGTGTAAACATGTTCTAATAGAAACGCAAAATACAAATATGCACCTGAAAATAAGCCTAATAGGTCCTCTTTAAGTCTATGCTGAAGGAGGGGGAAAATGTAAAGGAACTGAATGTAATCTCCAGTCCTGTATGACTTGCCATGACCCTTCCCCAGCCTCCTTAGGGGATCCAACTCCCACGATAGAAGCGTGCCGACACTCGTACACATAGAGTAGAAGAGGAGAATGAGACAGATCTTAATGGCCACTGTAGATTCCGCAATTGGTGCAAAGTGTTGCCCTCTGAACTGAGGACGTGTGCCGGAGCTTGCGAGAAGAAATGAAACGTTTCTTGAAAGGAAGCGCCACAGGGAAGACAGGATTACTTATCAGGGGTCGCATAAAGCTTCTCGAGGTCATTATTTCTCCAGCGAGGTTGCTAGTTAAGAATGCAGACACAGGGCTGACAGGGCAGGGATGCAAGCTGACACCCAGAGCACGCTCTCTAATGCACAGATGATCATGCACTGCAAACACAACCACTTCTATTAGTGGATAAGTGCATTGTCGTAGGCACATTTGCTACGGGTTGTGTTTGCATAGTTGCGGATGAAGTTGGAACGAGGACAGACGCGCACACACTTCCCTTTTCCACTCAAAAGCTCTCAAAAACAAACATGGACATTGAAAAGTGACATAATTAGTAGGGTAATCTATTTGCAATTAACTGTGCCGCCTCTGTTGGAGAAACAGCAGACAGATGTTTCATTAGCGTTGATGAAGAAAACTACAAACAGACGCTGAGGGTCAGCAGTCTGGGGAGAAGTACTTTATGATGATATAACGCACCGTACAGTGCACACGTCTCGTTTGTGTAAGAGGGTGTATCTATACACTTCTCTGAATATTAGTATTCACTCGTGGAATTTAGCATTTATGTTTCGCAGCGTGATGTGCGGTGTGCACTTGTGGAGTCAAATTCAGTGTTGGCGCTCTCATTAATTAAAAATAAAATCTGTTAATCATTATTCTTCACTGATTTCATTACTCGCTGACAGTAGTAATTCATTACAGCATCTGCTTCTGACCTTTAAAACTCAAATTAACTTGGTTGCCTCTCATGAGGGGGAGTTGTCAGTCAGGGCAACAAATTAACATAATTTACATAATGTGTTTCCTTATATTTATATTTTCTCTCAATAAAACACATTAGAAATACTCCCACCAACGCAAATCAAACTTTTCTTTGATTTAGATATTTTAGGCTGGCGTACAAGAAGACCGCAACCAATTATACCAAACATTAAATGGTAATTGGGGTTGGGTCATGTTTTAATATAGTGTGCATTACGGGCAATTATCTATGAATCCATTCAGGACCTGACACAAACCATTAATATAAGACCTGACGTGAGCCATTATAAACTCAGAATTGGCTGTTGGGCAGTATAGGCAAAAGCTCAGATGAATAAATGTAGATAATTTATTAACGATTTATTCATGATTGGTACATTGGAGTTTGAACTGTTGGAGGTTGGCATGACAGACTGAGGTCTGGAAAGCTATGCAAAATCGTGTGCACAGCCTTAAACAACTTTACGCACAGCTTGCACAGTGTTTAAGGGAACAGTGTCTAGCATTTTGTGGTATCTATGAATAGAAATGGATCCTCTTTATGGAGTCCACCATGTTGCTTCGCCATTCTACAATAGCAAACCTAACACTGGCTCTAGAGAGAGTCTTTCAATTTTTTACGTTACCTGAAGGCCACTGTAGTTCTCCGACACGCTTGTGAAACTGCGTTTTTATGGTAAGGATGGCCTCTGAGTGAGGCGAACGGTGTTACCACAGTTTTGCACTCGGCGGCTCACGTTACAAGTTATGGGATATGGTGCTTTTTTCAACATTTAGACATACGCAGATCAGTCCTCCTTTACTTGGCGGTTACTTTAAGGACTTTTTCATTTTCAATTTCAATTTATTTTCTCTTTGCATTATAAACTTTGAATCCATGGAGGTTTTGTATTTATAAATCTTTCGGAGAGCCTAGAAAAGAAATGTTTTTATGTGATTGACGTCATCCCAATGCGCACATGCTTCCACACACTACAGACACAAACCCTGAAGCTTGAAAACCTTTTGTTTGGCTTATGCACTCTGTGAGCAATTTTCATTGAAATGAATCTTGGAGTTGGCGTCCAGTTCGTATAAAGCATCCGTAGAATAAATTAAGACGCATAACTTGTTTGCTTTTATTGGTCATTAAAGACCAGTATGCAGAGGAGAAGCAGTACTGCAAGGCTTACATGTATCAATATGCCTATATATAGTATATATTTGCACAACTATAACCGGCAGCGTCGGTATGGAAACAGCACCAATAAACATTAGCTGCCTGCTCGCTGTCAATTGTCAATTTCTTTGCTGTTCCTCACCTTTCAACATTTCAGTATGGATAAATAGAAAATAACTTTATGTTTTATAGGAAGTCCTTGGTGTTAATTAAGGGCTCTGAGACCCCCCACACACGTATTTTGCACAATGTTTTTAAATAATATTGAATGATATTTAAAGAGAGCAGTAGCACAACTAACTTACTTTTTAATGAGAACTCTAATATAATTTAAAAAATGGGACATTAATTATAGTATACTATAATTACCGAGAAAAGCAGTAATAATATGTTCCCAGCTAACAGTGCCGAATGCATGTGTATTCACATGAGTACACAATGGAACACAAACACACACACACACACACACACAACCACACTGGACAAACCCTCAACACTTCACCCTCAGATGCAATCAAGTGTTCCCACTCTGTAAACCTGCACCTGCCCACACACCTCATTCAGTACGGCATGCGGCAGCGAGCGAGGCAACTTTGTAAATATCCCCACTAAGGAGGAGGTGTACTTCTTTGCAGTGAGTCACTGACATTATTAAAAAAAGATTTTAGGACTGAGGTGAAATGACTCCTCTTTACGGTTCCCAAAAATGCTGTAAAATGTTTACTGTTCACTGTGCCGCTCGCTAAGCCCTTCAGAAGTCTGAGCGTTATGGGAGTGAGGAGGTGTGAAAGGGAAAAAGAAGAGTTGGGGAGAGGAGAGGATGATAAAAATTCCTCAGAGGATGAGAGGAGATGGAGGGAAGGAAAGTTGATAAGAGAGGCCAATTGGAGAGAGAGAAGCCAGCAGACAAAAAGTGTGAATTAAATGAGTGAGATAACGAAAAGCCAAAAATAGAGAGAGCTTGGCAGCACACAAAGAATCTTAATTCTTCATCATTACAGTATCTCCGTTCCTTGTCTTCATTCATTTTCGGGTTTTCTAATTTACTTACTCACATTTTGTCAGTTTTATTGCCTTTATGGGGCTAAATATGTTTGTGCTGTAGTAATGTATCACGCTGGTATCACCCGTTCTCAGATTTGATTTTCTTTTATGAGACCATGAGCTAATGTAGCATAAAGAAACACGATTTAGGAATGACATTTGATACAAAGACATAACCAGAGCAGGTTAGGGGGAATGAAAAATGGATCAGAGGAGAAAAGACAACAGCAAAAGACAAATATAAATGATAACCCACTTCATAATATTTGATCTGTTCACCCTGGCAGCTGGAAAATACGTTTAAACATCTTGTTGCATTAGATTTAACTGCAAATTAGGGGTGGGGAAATTTTCCAACCGGTTAATAAACTTGTGTCAACACCGGTGTTACCGATTACACCGGACATTTTACAAGAAACAACATTCATCAGTGATGCTCAATATCTGTAGAGCGTTTACTTTAACCTTTAATGTTGGACAGCTGTGTGTCTGGTCTGCCTGTAGAGTGCATCTGGGACGCTTCTGCAATACGCTGCGGTGCATCTGGTGGAGTCATTGTCTAGAGTCATTGTCCATCGCAGGTCCATTGGAAACCAGGGGTGGTGCTCTTGAAGGTGTCTGTGAGGTGTTGACTCCAGATGCTGCCACCTTCTTCAGAGAACGTTTACAGATTGCCTCATTAATAGGGCTGTGTATAGGCAAGCATCTGGCGATACGATACATATGATACGGGGGTAACGATTCAATATATTGCGGTACTCCAAACAAAGCGATGTAAATCAAATTTTTGGAAAACTGTCATAAAGAACACAACATCATATGCATAAAATCGGAATAAAAAAAGTCATTGTGTGAAATGGCTATTATGTGGACTAATATCATCACACATTAATACAATTGGGCTCATTGGATCCACAAGAGTCTCAGCTTTACAGTCACACCCAATTTATGCAATTCTAAGACTATTTAGGGACTCCAGTATGTAGAAATATTCAAATACACCATTTTAGAATAGGTGAAAATAACACATTTGTATTGTATGCAAAAACTGCATGGTTTTTGCCCCAAACTGCATGTGATTATCATAAAGTGGGCATGTCTGTAAAGGGGAGACCCACGTGGGTTTATTAAGATGTTAACAGTATCACAAAACATCATTTTTCTATATTTTCTTACACCCTTACACATTTATGTTATCAGGTTCCCTATCAGCAATGACTTTTAATCCGAAATATTGCCAAATAGGTGCTTTTGCTTTTCGCTTTGACACCAAATCCTCTGCCATTGTCTTGTCGGTCAACTCTCATTATGCTACGTTTGCACTACGAGCGACAAAAGCAACAAAACGGCCAGCGTGGCCAGCTACATTGTTGGCGAGTTACGGTTGAAGTGTTGCTTAAGCGCTAGTTATGTTGTTAAATAGCACTGGGAACTAGCTATTTTTTAAGATGGAACGGAACAGGGTGAATCAAAAACATATGATTGGTCGACGCTTCACTGTGTCATCGGGCCGTCAAGAAAAAGCGGCACAGCGACAAGTGTCAGGAGTCAGTTTGTAGCTTCATGTCACCGGCTTCCATTGAAAATGGCTTGTAGAATGTCGCGGTGTTGATCGTAGTGTGAACACAGCTTTACTCTCGTCACGTGAAATCTGAATCATGCAACTCTGCTGCTGTACGGAGCAGAACCGTTTGGTTGTATGCCTGAACACCGTTTAACGCCGGTGACAACGACTACCGCGGCAAGTCTACTTCAGAATATTCTTAACTCCATCAAAAATATCCCCTCTGATCCCATTTAATTTAGAGCTGAGTGAAGAAGATGAACTGCTCTCCATCTGGCACTCTTTGTCCTATTCTATATTGAGTCTATCTGGAGCCCTAATGTTGTGGATTGGAAAGCAGTTTCTCAGTTTACCCTGGCATATGTGGAAACCACGCCCGGCCGAGCACATCATCCAACCTGCCCCTGGATTGAGTTCCCAGAGGATCGGCGGTTGTTACGGCATACATCGCCAAGCTGCTGAGTCTGGCCGACAGCCACTGTCTGGAGCCTGTTGATGAACTCTAATCGACCTTTCCTCTGTGTCATCATTTGATGTACCGCCCGCATCATCACTTTTAAGGACCTTTGGGAGAATTTCTGTCACGCCACCCACAACAGTTCAAAACTTTCTCTTCTCATACACCATGTCAGGAATCTTATTTATAGTGTCGTGTATGAGGCCTTGTTGTCAGTTATACTGCATACATATTTCCACCGGTGGGAAATTAACAAAGAACTTTTACTTTCTTGAAGATATTAAAAAATTATTCTGAGACTATTTGCTCTTCCAAAAACCCAGCTGGCATGAGCAAACTCAAGTAGCTGCAGGCAAAGTTCAAGCTCAATGTCCCACGGTGGTTAGCAGGTGAAAGTTTACTTCCTGTCTTAATGTGAATGCAAAATAATCCTCCCGTGATTGCTACATGTCTGCTTAGGTCATATGGTTTCACAAAAGTGAATCCGCAAGCTCAACTATACTTTGGCAACCAAAACAGATGTTCTTTGAAGCCTGTCTTGATTCTGTGCTTTCTCTCCCTTGCCGGATGCACCCCTCATCCCCTTTCCACGTAATTAAGCCTGACGTATAGGACTGGATGAAAAGACACGTGGGAAAATGCACACAGGCTCATAAATCTTACCGACTTCGCCAACTCACGTCAAACGAGGATAGCTCTGCTTTTGGGAATCACAGACTTAAAATCAGTGGGCAGCCTCTGGGTCTGAATGTCTGAATGAAGGTGCATTAACATAAATGAACGAAGAGCGGAAATTCTATTTTTTTCCTCATTTGTAGACAGTTAAACATTTTCAAGTTTATGCAAATTAAGTTTTTCTCTTCACTTGTCAGTCTTGCGTCTCCTGGAATCCCACAATGCATTGCAAAGCGATTTGCTCGTGTCCCATAGAAAATGAATGAGGGTAGGTTGGGCCGCCTTCAGTGGGTCTTTACCGTCATGCAGCTGGAAATCGGGTGGGATTGGGCGCAGTGAACTATCTCAATGTGGTATGGGTTTGCATGAGTTATTAATCAAAACACCTCACCTGCTCTTCTTCCATTTAAAAGCAGTTTTGCAGCTCGTCCTTGCTTTTCAGGTACACACATATGCACAGAGCACCTGAAATGATGAGGTTTTTCACTCTTCTGAATGCATTTTTTTCTTCGACCCAGACAGTCCTTGGCTCCCATTTGTACTGTATGAAATGAAAATCAACTTGCCGACACTTGAAAATCACTTCAAAAAAATGCAATTCATCAGGGTGAACGTTTATTTATTGTTCAATTCACAAGCTTTTAACGTCGTAGGAAATCAAACTGCACACACAAAGATGAAGCCAACATTAACACTGTGAAAAGAGTAATGTCTCAGTTGGTAGCTCTTCATATTAAATTGTTGCTGTCAGACGCACAAGGTCTTAGTAGCAGCAGTATATTGCTTTAATTAAGTTTCCTTAGAAACCAATAAAGCATGTGGATTACATGTCATGGCATAAAGACAGTACTATGTTGGATCTCACAGCCACATGTCACACTCCTGCTGGGTTTTGCAGTACATCACAGTCAAATTGGCCTCATAAGGATTCTCTGTATCTGTTCACATGTGAAGACTTGGTAGAAGCATTAAAAGAGCACAGAACATGATAAGCCACTCTCTAGGGCTGCACCGAATGTCATATTTTTTTTTACATCCAAACCTTCTGTAGAGTTTTTCGAATTAAGCTTCGAATGTTGTCGAACAAAATCCTCAATTTAAATAGTCTTCTTTTAATTAAATCAACTTTCTTTAATGAATATGACTCGTCAGTTTCGTCAACATAAATACATGTACAGTAGGTGCGAGCAGCCTCCCTTTATTTGCAACAAGCGGGAGGGTGAAATTGTTGTTTTTGAAAGGCTAAACGCCAACAAATACGGATATTTTGTGAGATAACAATATGTAAATTTTGGAAATGATTACATCTCTCTTTTGTTCAATACATTTTGACTAACTTTGTCACCACTGGAATCTAATTCTACAAATAGCATAATACTAATAATATTAGTGCAGCCGGATCTTTATCCGCAACTATGCAGAAATACCAGGTTTAAACAGAATTCAGCTTTCAAATGTTGATTTAGAAATTGAATGTCAACACTACAAATGAAGCCTTGAAGTCTAAAACTATTAGGTAGAGCCCTAACCACACTCCATGTCTCAACAGGTAGGCAGTGAAAGCAACAAATACCCCTCATTCTTGACACCAAAATTGCAGCATACACCCCAAATGCCAAATTGATCTTGAAATGTCTCCGCCTTGCACAATGCATTGTCACAAAAATAGAGCCACATGTCTCTCTTTCTGCCATTTTAGGTGTGCCTTTCTCTTTCTCACCCAGACTGGGGGCTTTGGTGATTTTTTGTTATAGAGTTTTCACTTTTTCCTCCCACTTCTATTCATTTGCTTTACTCTTTACTTCCTTTTTAACAATTTCTCACTATCCTTTCTACCCTTTTGTCCTCTGTTCGACTCAAATGTTCAATCCAATTTCCTCATCTCTCGATCTCTCTTTTTGCTGCCTCACATAGAGGTGGAGAGAATTTGAAAGCCCTCCTTTTTCTTTGTCCAGTCCTCATTCAATTTTTCCCCCCATTTCAGACTGTGGGTGGCATCAAAGACAATGACATTTTGGGGAAATACCACAATGTCTTTGTCTCTGATCTGTCTGAGCTCTTTGACCTCTCGGAGCCTCTTTGAACCTCTTCAAGCCATAAGTAGCAGAGGACACTACTCATGTAGTCTTAACTAAAATGTTATGGCTGCTTGTGTGAAAAGATTTTTTCATATGTGTTTGTGTCGTACAAAAAGTATAATACGGGTGCTCAAGAGAAGTTTGCAGGGTCAAAGAATATAATATTGCTCCAGTAGCCGTAATAGGAAAATAATGATCTTTTCAGAGATTCCAGCCAGTGATCATACCCTCCTGATGAATGCCCAGCATAAACACTAGGTGAGAAGCTCAGGCCAAAGTGCAAGTGGAAGCTTTGCACCCTAATGGCTGTCATTTGTCGCTGCCATATTGGTTGGCAATTGAATAACTTCATTGGGCGGACGAGGAAGGGCCATTTTCGGTTCATTTAAAGCGATATCCTTAATACCTCTGGCAGTCATAAATCACCAGTGGAAATGGTAGAAAATGAGAACGGCTAAAGGATGTACAAATAACAGCAAAAAAAAATCCAAAATGAGCTAGTGGCTACTTTCTATTAAGAATGAATTAAGATTGAATCCCTTTCAAAACACCTCTGAAACTGTGTGTGTGTGTGTGTTTTAGAATGTGCCTACAGTGCGTGTGTCTATATGTTAGGAGGTTTTAAACATGCGTGTTATATATCATCCAGCCCTAGCTAACACTAAACTAAGATATTAACATGTCAACATAATTATACCTGCAAAACAGAAGAATGTTAGCAATGTCGTTGTGAGCATTTCAGCATGTTGATGTTAGTATTTAGCTAAAGACATCCTTAAAGAGTCGTGTTTTTTCTCACTTTTCTATCTTTTGCAGATAGTGGTATCCACATACAATACATTTTCTTGGCATGTAAGGTCACGAGCATTTGTGAATGGGTTAACGTACAGTACATCGACATACTGTAGCCCCCTCAGATCAATATTCACATATGGTCAGCTCTTGATCTAGAAAACAGCACATCCAGCAGTTGACCACATATTATCATTGTGTGATGAATGCAGGCAGATAATCATGGGCTCCTTGACTGTGGGTGGAAGTCTTACATTTTATGTCAATGACATGCCAAGTGGAGCTGTCTACTGTAAACGCTGTCAATCAATATTCCTGGCAGCTTCTGTTACGGTTGCTGTTGAATAACAGTCAGCTGACCCCACCTATCTGCTTGACCTTCACCGGTTTTGACACCCACGCACCAGACCAGGGTGTGCAAACACACACACACATTTGCTCCCACTGAGGTGTTTTGCACACACACAAAGATGCTACTGTATGTGAATGCAGAAGCACCGTGTTGAGAATGATGGGTTGTCTGCTTCAGGGAGTAATGAATTTATATCCTCCGTCAGCATCACTGAAGGACAGCCGCAATGGCTCTGCCATAACAGGGTGGACACACACACACACACACACACACACACACCAGCACCACCACCACCACCAGTTATCCTTGCTCTGAGGATGCCGTGCATGCAAAGATATAGTGTCCCTTTTTTATAAATACACATGAGAAACATAACATCTACCAGAGCCTGTTATGTTGTCAGAATACTAAGCTGTGAGAGATAAAATGGGACTAGAAAAATATGTGAGATGAATAAATGTAGGAGAAGGAAGAGACGGTGAAGTCATCATGAAGTCCTTTGAAAATAAATCATGTTTTTTTTTGCCCACTTTTTATTGACAGGCCTTCTGGCTCTTTACTATTTCTGCATACCTTGGAAAAAAAAAATGGACTATAATAATTCACTTGTGTGTTTTTCCAGCAAGTCAGTACTTCAAGCAGCAAACCAGTCAATCATCCTGAGAGCGCAAAGATGTATTTATTGATTCAAAACACAGAAATGTTTAGTGAGGTGATAGTACTTCAACACAGACTGATAAGTATACTTACAGCCAGTCGGGGCTTTGAGGCAATATTTCACTTTTACAGCCGTGTGAAGGAGTGCGTAGGGAGACTGCCCTTCAACCATCATCATACGAGCTCTTAAATGATGGTATGATGGCGATGATTTCACAGGCCTTTTGAATAATGTTTTCTTTGCAGCAGCCTGAAAGTCATGCGCCCAACACCTTCAGCAAATACAGATCAAACTGCAGCATCTTTTCTCTTCAACCAGCTTTTTGAATACTCTCCCAGGGTGCAATTATCGTTAAAAAGCCTCAAAAATAGCCTTAATGTCGGGAGCATCACACTTCAGTTGGTAGGTAATGTAACACAACACCACCAGGGAGGTATAGTGACATCCAACAACATTAAATGTCATATTACGCAACCACCCTCATTTCAATGGCGCTGTATGCATCAGAGCCTCTTTTGTACTGTTTAATTTTAAATACAAAGTTGGGACAGAGGCAAACTCAATAAACCTTCACTTAGCAACAGTTGTTGCTATAATTATGTGAATAATTACCGTTCGGGGAAAAGCACACATTCTTCTTCAGTTACCTTCGCTAAAAGGGCGCCTGTTATGTCATCATCAGATGATTCATGTTTTATTATACTCCCCGTGTTTTTCTAAAGCATACAGTCGAGCTGTGAAAAGGAAAAAATGAAAAGAAAAGTGAGATGTCAACTAACTAAAGCTGAAGTTCACATTCATGTAGCAGTCACGATCGTGGCAATACAGCAGTGGTTTGAATGAGCTTATTTGTTATTTTCAAACCAAAGTTTATTGGTCTTTCACCAAGAAGTGAGATTTGATTAGTTCATCTTTTAGTCGTGTAGTTATTTTTCTTCGATTGGATTTACCAAGTACTTTTTCTTTTTTGCTCTAAAATGATTATGACCTTGGTGAGATTGCAGTCCCCGGATGAACCCCGTGTTGTCGACACATTCGTTGTGACTTGCAAATGAAGCAAAGTTTATTCCTTTTGTAAATTTCAGAATTATTCTGAGGTCTGTTCTGTATTTTTCTGAGCTCTTTCTTGGTAATTTTCCACCGCAGTGTTGGGAGATGGCACATCAACATAAACGCAGCGTCGTGACACCACACCTCTGCGGGAGCCACGGTAGCGTGCTAAAAACATAGGCGGCTACCCTGAGTGGGGAATTACATGCTTGGTCACACCGCGCATTCAGTACAGTACTGCACACTCGCACGAGCCCACCGAGGAGTCTGCTATTTGAATATGAATACAGGACGTGGGACACCTACATCACGTCCCGCTGCACCATGCAACTTAGAACAAAAGGTAATTCAATCACAGGCCCGTGGATCTGAAAAGCCTTACACAGAAAATAGCAGGTCTACACCACTGTAATCCAATTACGTTACTTACAATAGAAGCTTTGGCTTGATACAACTATATACGCACGGACATCTGCATACGCACACACAGACACTGATTTTGTGTAAACGAAACACACTGTTGTGCAATCTCCTGCACACAAAACCACATTTCCCGGCCAAAAAAACCTTCTATTTTCTCAGTCTGTGGTGGAAGAGAAGGGGAGATAATCGTACGGAGAAGCAAAAGGAAGGAGGGACAGAGAGGAATAAGAGGGTGGCAGTAGACGGAGAGAAGAAGAAAGTTGTTCTGTTGGTATTACACGGTGTTAGGATTAGGGCTGTCAATCGGTTAAAATATTGAATCGCATGATTGTCCATAGTTAATCGCAATTAATTACAAATTAATCACACCTTTTTTATGTGTTCAAAATGTACCTTAAAGGGAGATTTTTCAAGTATTTAATACTCTTATCAACATGGGAGTGGGCAAATATGCTTGCCTTATGCAAAAGTATGTATATATTTATGATTGGAAATCAATTAACAACACAAAACAATGACAAATATTGTCCAGAAACCCTCACAGGTACTACAATTATGATTACTCAAATCATAACATGGCAAACTGAAGCCCAACAGGCAACAACAGCTGTCAGTGTGTCAGTGTGCTGACTTGACTATGACTTGCCCCAAACCGCATATGATTATCATAAAGTGGGCATGTCTGTAAAGGGGAGACTCGTGGGTACCCATAGAACCCATTTTCATTCACATATATTGAGGTCAGAGGTCAAGGAACCCTTTTGAAAGTTGCCATGCTAGTTTTCCCTCGCCAAAATTTGGTTGGTACCAATGGGTTCCTTAGGTTTTATAGTTTCATACGATGCCAGTATCTTCACTCTAGCTTTTAAACTGAGCCCGCTACAACCTCTAGAAGATTGATATCGATATAAGTTGTGTTAATGCATTAAAGAAATTAGTGGCATTAAAATGAATTTGCGTTATTATCACGTTAAGTTTGTCAGCCCTAGTTAGGGTGCATTGCTTATGGCTGTCATCATTCTAAAGTATGAAAAGACTGCGAATTAGAAGGATTTATATAGTAAATGTGTGAACAAATCTATCCAGTACACCTGGAAAAGTGTATTCATGTATGCATTCGTTCAGCTGGTGTTGGACTGGAGCCATTATTAGCTGTTATTTCACCGCTCTCTGCGCTCTTTAGGACTACAGCCAACTGGTTCCTTTTTTTCTATCATTGTGAGTCTATCTTTTTTTCCTCTCACTCGATCATCTTGGTCAGATTCAATTATCCTCCCAGCTCATCTATACCATTAGCAGCTACAGGTATAAAACATCCAATAGCAAATTATCTGCATTGGGGAATCGATAGAGCTTTTCTGTCGGGGACCAACAGGGAGTTCTGTCTTTTCTCTGTTCCTTCCTAACCTCAAACTTGGTGTTTCTCTACCTCTACTTATTTTTTTCGTATCTTTGACAAGCATTACCTATACAGAAATAGCTAATTTTCTAGCTGATGGTCTTGTGTACTTATGGAGGTCATATAGAGGCATCAGTATTACATTGAGACTGTTTCATAACCAGTTAAAAACTCCTCACAGTAACTTAAAAGTACATTCTGAAATCGACTGTCTGAGAAATCAATGATCTCCTCTGCTTCACTTCATCTACAACTTTTCTCTTCTGATTTCTATAGATTTAATAAAAAGAAAAGGAAAAGTATGAAATAGCTTTCACCTGGAGTTAACTCTTACGAAAAAAAAAGTTTTAAGTCTCGAATGACAGAGTACTCTTCTTCAGCGATGTGTGGTCACAAAGTTACACTGCACGAATGCACAAGATTGGACCGATTCACATATCAGAAACCCAACAGCTCGTACCGACAAATCACAAAAACAAGAGACACATCAACACTCGCAGAGCCTCGCGGGTCCCAATGGGGGATGCTCAGGGGCTGATGGTCAGCATGGATGGGGGCTGTAATTACACCGGAGCGCTGTGTGACAAGTGTGTCTCAGATGGGATCAAGTCTCTGCCCCCTTATCTAGCCCGGCTGCTCCCTCAACCAAAGAGCACCATTGTTCCAGGGAGAAAAGACACTGTGTGTGTGTGTGTACAAATACGTGCGTGCGAGTATGATGTGATTTGATGCCGAGATAACACAAAAGAGCCTCCGATACAGAGAGAAAAGGCTCGAGATACGTACACCTTAGAGCCTAAGATAAAGGAAATTGAAGGAGCGCGAGTGTGTGCAAAAAGACTGGTGGGTGACACGGAAGGATAGACTGTCCATTTACAAAAGGGGATTGCTCAAGTCATTTTGCCGTTTCCCCTCGGCTCTCTCACCGAGAGCACTCAAGCACAATGTGTCGCATTTGTGCATACAGATTTCATTTCACAGAGCTTGTTTGCTCAACCAAATCCAGCTTAGAGCGCCCAGCTTGGTTTCCCGGTATGGACAGATTTACAGCATGCCGGTTTCTTATATTTACCTGCTGTCCTGAACATGAACATATAGGCCTATATATACAGAGAAAGTTATCAAGCGGGCCAACTAATCACTACTGCTATCTGTGTGCGAGGTCTTGTGGAGTTTGCGTTGGTCCACTGGCGACATGTGGGTCCACGGTTTGAGCCAAGGTGATACCCAAAACTATAATGAGGTGTCATCTCTGCTAAGCGCAGAGTATGGAGGACACTGTGACACTCCCACACACACACATATATAATATTCCTCCCAGTTCCTCCACTTCATGACAGTGGCAGATGACGGTGCAGGCACTGGGACAGATGAGTGTTCATTTTGACAGAAAGTTTGCAAATCTTGCATATTTGAGTATCCTGCACTCAGTGTCTCATCAATAATAAAGCCGCCAACGCTGTGAGAAGTTTAAGTAAAGAGCCGGGGACAGCCCACTGAATGATTTAACGGGCGGTCTGAAGCGGTGACACGGCTAACTGAAGGACGCCGAGTGTACGGCGTAGCTGGATGTACAGTAGCCGTGACTGTAACATGAACCAGAGTGCTGCTGTTGCTCTGAAGCTGGAATTGTTGTAGGATAGATGGGATACGCTGTAGACTCTTCATTGTTTGATGAAGTTAATGAATTAAACATTTCTCTGAGATTATTCATGTGGCGATGGAGCTCAACGGTGAGGTTGTGGAAGGGAAAATCCCATTCATGTTCTGAATCGAGGAATTTGATTATTAGAGTGAATGCTTGATGCGGCATTCATTTCGATAATGTAGTTCAGCTTCCAACTCTGCCAGTTTTACATTTCAATTTCCAGGTTTTTTTTCAGCAGCGCAGTGCAATGCATTTCAGCTTTCACATTTTTTTTTTTGGAAAGTCATTTCACATTTCTGCAATTTCAGCAATACTTTGATTTTAGCTTTCAGCATTCACACACATTTTCTCCAGGGAATGCATTTTCTAGTTAGCCATAATGTCGCAACCATCCAAGGCAGACTTTCCACGAGCTACGAGATTGTGAAACGCTGGTATATGCTCCTGTAAAAGCCACAAGTCTGTATGACATCAACCTTGTTTTAAGAAAAACATGATTTATTTGTAATGTAATGGAGAACTACTTCACTACCCACAATCCTAAGTGTAACAGCGACGTCTCTGATTGGTGGAGCTCGCGATGGAAATGTTTACCGCACCCGCGAACGGCTAGTGAGGGTACACGCTTGTACGTGCTGCTCCGTGGTCGTGTCTAGAAGGTAACCCCCAAGTTGCAAAACTCTCACGAGATGGTTGAGATTTACCTCAAATGGTTAGGATTAGGTATGGACCTCAAATGGATAGGTCATTGGGCAGAGTCTCTTGAGAGTCTTTGCACGTTTTCAAGCCCCCACACGGACTGAGTGTGGACTGGTAGCTGGAGAGGTGCCAGTTTGCCTCTTGGGCACTGTCGAGGTGCCCTTGAACCAAACCCCCAACTGCTCGCTCTGACATCTCTCCATTAATGCATGTGTATAGGTCCTGTTTGTGCATGTGTGTATGTATTTTGGGGCCTGAAATTGAATTTCCCCTCAGGGGATCAATAAAATATGCCTTCTTCTTCTTCTTCTTCTTCTTCTGTTCGCACCTTGGGGGTAACCTTCTCGACACGACCCTGCTCCGTGGTGTCTGCTCCAGGCCGACATGGCGTCTCATTTGGAAACTTTCTCATATATTACGAAAATAGTTCACCTAAATGTGTTTCTGAAAACATTTGAGGTGGAAAATAAGGCATGCAGTTGCTGAATCTGTCATTTTGGTTTGACAACGGTTTGTTCCACCAAGGAGCACCACCAAAGTCTCCATTCAGAAATTGTTTTTTGGATGAGTAGTAGTCTTAAAATAATTATTTACATAGTCTTGAACCTTTGCCTTTTTTCCTTTTTCCAATTTCTTTTGCCCTGAATCAAATGTTTTATGGTCACGATTCATCTCATAGCTGGTTGCCTTGGTTCCATGCTTATTACTCTTTATATAAGGATTTCCTGAAACGTCAGTGGAGTGAATGAAAGGGAATTTCATTTCTGTCACCGTTGAGCTCTATGGAAATGTGGGAGTTTCTTGCCCATTTCATGCCTTCAAACCTTGCTCTGTTATCTACTGTACATATTTTACACTGACACTACAATTCTGTCATTTGTGAAAATGTTCTGCTCGGCAGTTTCTCAAGTTTTAAACAGAGTTTATCTTATCCACAGGTTTCCCCTCGAGATAGCTTCACCAAACTTATTCCCTCGCATGCCTCTCCCTGGATCAAGCTTTTGATGAGTTGGCCCTGGTGAGGTGCTGTGCAATCAAATGCATCACTGCGTAAGCCGGCGTAGACTGTCCTGGGAGAGAGGGAGGGAAGCGAGGGAGAGGCGGGAACAGAGAGAGGGCGTGTGTGTGGATCGATCACACCACGGCGCTCGGAGAGGCCAAAGTGACCGGCCATGAAATAGCTGCTGTCCCCAGAGCCGGTGCCACCGTTACCCACAGTTCCCTTGGCTTGGCTGGATATACATACAAAACCAAATGGCAATCAATGTGTCATGATGGTGAGGGATGTGCATGACTGCGTGGTGTGGGGTTCATTTTCATTATTCTAGACACCTCTAACTTGAGTGTCCATGTAATACTTGTGCTGCCTGAGGACGCAGAGTCCCGCTGGTTTTAATTCCAGCAGGATGAAATCTCATCTAACCAGGATTTGTTTTACACCTGGGGTTCCTGGTGCATGCAACTAAGTGAGATTAACTGTGTCCCTTTACAGTTGTCACATGGATGATACTGCATAGTTGTCTCCTGCGAATGTTATCGTCTTCAGAAGGAAAAAATGGTGGCATTTGACATCTACACCTGACCTACACTAATGCCTGTGTCTTCATGCCTAAGTCTGTGTAAAGTCATGGTGAACTTTCAGAAGATTGTGTTGAGATCATACATGTCTTGATCTGACATTAAGAAGGAATTGTGGCGCAGCTTGGTGTCAGTAATGTGGAGCCGGACTATGGTCTGAATCTCATGTTCTCTACACTGATCAGTCTCACTGTTGTATTATTTGAGTATGTATGTTGGTAGTTATCCCACCTATGGCTCTCTTACCGAAACATTTGCATAAGCACTAGAATCATTACGTCTTCACATTTACTGACATTGGATATGTAAAAAGCTGATATCTGGAAAATATATGACAATTTATTTTCTTTTGCATTTCATTCCCATTCAGTTTTCTCAAAAGATTTGTACAGTTTGTACACTTAAGAGTCAGTTTGCTATAGTCACAGGCAGTACTACTGAGTTTATACAGTTCCATTGTCAGGGATAATCGCAGTTTTGAGTCTACAAAACAAAACGCCTACTCAGGCTGCTCAGAAACTTATGAGCACATCTCTGGTAAACACAAGATTTAAAGTGGTGCTTCTATTTCATTCTTTGTCGAGAAACTTTGTTTTTACAGATCTGTCGATTAAATTAACTAACTGATTAGTCGACAAAATTGTGTGAGTCTTATACCTAGTTCACACTCCACGACTTAAGCCCTGATTTTCCTCTCCCCGACACTTTTTAGAGCTTCTTGACAAAAGCCCCAGATCAGAGGCAAATCGGCGTTGGCTCGCCGCTCACACATTGGCCCTCAAGCGTCACGTGTGAGCTGCTCAAAGACGCTCGTCGAGATGCTCGCCGATGCCTCACAGACACCTTCCAGATATCTAGCATGCTATATATCTGGACCTGTCGGGGACTCCACGAGCTACAACCAAAACCTAAAGTTGTGTAGTGGGAAAAGTACTGTGTGATCTGACTTTGAAAGTCATGTAGTTATACCTTAAGTTGACTAAGAGTTTCTTTGGTCGAGGACAACCCTAAAGCCTACATTACAAAGTTATTTACCTGGCAGAGACGACCGAACAAACACATGCCATTTGTTGTATTGTGGGAAATTTGGATGCAGCAGTTTTGGAGTTTGACCCATTGTAGGAACTACAATTTGATTTTGACTATACTTTATAGCCATATATACTACTTGCATGGCTCAAGGGATGGCACTGTTTGTACAGATATCCATCGTCCCCATGCAGACCTGCATCATCCCACACTGTACCTTAACTACACTTGTAGTATGAGTAACTTACTTTGACAGAACCAGCTTCTAACAACTCTTACTGCCTTTTTGAAAATGTTTTTCTTGAATATTTATTCTTTTTGTTCGAGAGTACATACGCTTCGGGCAACACATAAAGTGCTATAGCACAGGTTAACATTTCTTTAGAATGCCCTTGGTAGGAGGGCGGGCCCCATGGGTGGATAATCTTCTCCGGGTACGTACACTGTGCTATGAATAAGTCATCTCTCACCAGGACACAACCCTCAAGTGCAAATGATTGAGATTTCACTTGCCTGCTGTAGCACAGGAACGACTACCTAGTAGCAAATCCTGATGCATATTATAGCAGCGAGGTTTAATGGGATGAAGGAGAGGCGGTGCAGCAGAAGCAGTGGTGGTGGGAGTACTTTTAATACCCTCCCACCCACCCACAATCATACACTCGCTATCAATAATCGTCCCGCGGCGGAGGTGTATTTCAAGATATTCACCCTGATGGGAACATTTGCGTTCCCCTTCTGTTCGCTCCTCTTTTAAATGCAGTCATTCTGCCTCACTCTCTCATGCTTTCTCCTGTCACCGTCTAAGGTCATTGTAATGAACATTTCGTTTCTCAATGCTTTTATATGATTTATTGTTCGAGGCTCTCGGGGGCAAAGTGGGGCCACATGAAGAGGGATTGTGCCCTTTATTCTCCTGTGTTTGGTTAATGTATTTATTCTGGGCGCTGTCAGTGTCTTTAGGACCATCAGCTCATAGTTATTCACGTCATCGTGTTGTGGAAATTACAAGAACGCCTGAGCGATTCACCGCCACACTTTTCATTAAAATAAGCCCACAGAAAAGAATGAGGACCACAAAAGAAAAAGAGGAGATAGGGAGGGAGGGCGGGCGGGGGGGGGACAGTGAAATACTCTTTCCATCAGCAGGAGTTCTCATAAATATTGTAATTGTGTGGTTATAGAAAAGAAGCGGTTGGGAGCCACTGTGCTGTGATTGACTTTGAGTGAATGCTGTCTCACCTTTTGTATGAATTGAACATGAACACTGGTGACAAAAAGGGGGGAAAAAAAATCACGGCCTTTGTGAATACGACATGGAAGTCATCTGATTCCTGCCGGCTACACTGGAAGAAACAAAAAAACTCTTTTTCTTTCTTTTCTTGTAAAACTCCCGGCGCCATTACTTGCTGATCTCTGCTGATTTTCTTTCCCCTCCAGGCTTAACAACATGAACTGTGTGAACCCCAGGAGATAGCTGGTCATATAATGGAACGTAGTAATGCAGCATACCAAAGGCAAATTAATCAGACGGAGCCAGCTGGGTTGCCAAGGAGAAACCAGAGAGTCCAGTCGTTCTTTCCCCGGCCATCTCGACTCCTAATGTGGCTTAAATTTTGTGCAGAAAGCCCCTCCGGTGGCAGGGGAGCCTCCGGCATGAGCATGAATGAAGCACCAATCACCCTGTTTCTCTTCTCTCTTGCAGGGCTTTCATTTCACACCACACTGGCACGTTATCGGCCCATTCAAGACCCAAGCCCTGGTGAGTTACAGACACAGAATAAGTGACTTTTTTTTTACTTGCTCTTCTATGTCACTCTGTCGGGGAGTTGTTTTGTACATTCCTTCTCCAGCGCCCCGAGAGTTTGAGAGGTTAATGGTTGTCTGGAGGGCAGGAAAAACACATAAAACATGTAAACACTACAGCTCAATGTGAGAGATGTTCTTATTACAGAAAAACATGTTTTCACCCAGAATGTCCTCATGTCTTTACCGCCGTTCCAATGCTTCCTGGAACAGTGTCAGAAGCAGCAGTGTGTCCTGAAGCAGCGCTGCTGATTAATGAAAGCCATTAATAAACCAATTAAGAACAAAACGCTCATACAACCTGTTTCTGGCAAACATGTAAACCAGCCAGAATGCTGCGTAAAGCACATATGTAATGATTAATAACGACTTAGATCGTGTTCAAAGTGCACAGAGAAGGAAGAGAAAGGGAGAAAAAGCAGAAATTCTACTAAACTCCATGAAAAACTTGACTCTGAAGACGATGATGTCGTCGCTCGTTGGAGGGGAGCTTGGCAGTCTTTCTCACAAATATAATTATAAGATGGCAGCAGCAACAACAACAATAAAACATGTGCTAATAATAGAGATAATAACAGTGATTATCGATTAGTCATTAGGCAAAGGGGCAGCGGCTGGATCCACCATAGCCACTATAAGCTCTGTTTCCACCACAGGAACTTTCCCACAGAACTAGGAACCTTTTGAGGAACTCATTGCGTTTTCACCGCAGGGACCAGGGTCTAAATTTAGTTCCAGGGACATTTCCGGGGACTTTTACACCCCAAAAAATGTCCTGGTTGGGGGGTACTAAGCCGGGTTTCCATCAAATGTTCCCAAGATTTCTAGTCCCAGAACTACTTCTCAAGGAATTAAATGGTTTCTTCAGCCCTCTGTTGTCTACGTTTCCACTGCGGTCTCTCTGTCTCTCTCTTTTTCTCTGTCTTTTTTGTAAATGAGTCGGGAAGCTGACAGCAGAGCCTAACTTCACTTTTAATGTCATAAGAACAAAGAAAAATGTGCTCCCTTTATCCTAAATTGATACTAGAGTATTTCCTTGTTTTATAAATGAAGCGGTACACGAGTTGAAGCAGCTGTGTGTGTTTTACCAATCAGCGATGATCATCCCTACAAACTCCTAACTCCACACCGTAAGTTCCGGTACTTTCAGAAAGTACTACCCCCCAAATAGGGCATCTTTTGGGGGTAAAAAGGCCCCGGAAAATGTCCCCGGAACTTAATTTAGACCCTGGTCCCTGCGGTCAAAACGCAATGTGTTCCTTAAAAGGTCCTTAGTTCTGGGGGAAAGTTCCTGCGGTGGAAACAGGGCTATACTTTCTGAAAGTACAGGAACTTTTGGGGGATGGAGTTTGCAGGGATGACCGTTGCTGCTCAGTGAAACACACACACAGCTGCTTCAGCTCGTGTGCTGTTTCATTCATAAACAAGGAACTAGCCTACTCTAGTATCGATTTAGGACCATTCTAGGATGAGGGGGGAGCATTTGGCTTTGTTTGATAACATTAAAAGTGAAGTAAAGCTTTGCTGTCGGCTTTCTGACTCATTTTAAAAAAGACAGATCGAGGGAGATCGAGAGGGCGAGTGGTAGAAGAGACAGACGGCACTCCGGTGCTGTGAATGAGAGAAAATAAAGTTATTTTCTGATTGTTTCGCAGCGGCCGCATTCTAAAGCACAAATAAATAACCAGCAAACGCTCAACAGATGATTTACCGTGGCTTTTAGTTTCATTTTCCTCCTCTGCATTTCATTCATTATCTCAAACGTGCATCAATAAATACCAGACAGCAGTAAATGTCGTCGCAGTGAGACAAAAACATTTAGTTTTTTAGATGAAACGGGCAGGCATACTGAACTGCAGGCTGCAGAGTGTGTTTACTGCTGCGACCACCAGCATGTTGCTTTTTCATACGCCAGTGGACTTATTTGCCTAATCTTCACAGGTCTTTAGAGCACTATGGAAACGCAGACAACAACAGGCTGAAGGAACCTTTTAATTCCTTGAGAAGTAGTTCCCGGGACTAGAAGTCTCGGGAACTTTTGATGGCTGGCTTACTTCCCTCCAACCAGGACACTTTTTGGGGGGTAAAAAGTCCCCGGAAAATGTCCCTGGAACTTAATTTAGACCCTGGTCCCTGTGGTCAAAACACAATGAGTTCCTCAAAAGGTTCCTAGTTCTGTGGGAAAGTTCCTGCGGTGGAAACAGAGCTTATAGTGGCTATGGTGGAACCTTTTAGTTCCTTGAAAAGTAGTCCCCAGATTAAACTTCCCAGGAACTTCTTGGTGGAAACCCGGCACATCCCTGGAGTGTAGAATTCCTTTGATTACATCAGCTCCGTATTATTGTTGCAAGACATTCAACATTTGATAAATATATATATCATTCGTATTTGAAGTGTATTAGACATGCAAAGGCTCGGCCCAAGTGGCTCGGCCCAGTAGCAGCCGGTGTAAAACAAATTAAAAGATTCAAAGGATTACTCCAGAGCACGACAAGACAACCTTATTATTCTAAATAATTGGATTGCGAGAGTTCAAGGAAGGGCAGTGCAAAATAAAAGTGATGCCCATGAATGCTCATCATTGTGGCGGGTCTTCCAAAGTCTCAGTTGCAAATTGCTCGAGAAACTTCTCATACAAAATTGATCACATTTCTCTCCGACTAATGCTGAATCTGATTCCTTATGCCCTTTGATACATTTTCATCCATATTTAAATCTCCCCATTCTTGAATTATTCTCTGATATCATGACAGGAACCGATTAGAACTCAAATTCCAAAAAGGTTTAAAAAAAAAGATTTCAGCCGAGTTGCTTCATCTAATAAGTCGTACGCACGGTTAAATCCTTCTTTCTTAAAAGAGCAACACAAGCCAGCAATTTGTAGGATTTCAGCCAATTTAGCATCAAACTAATTTGATTCTGAGCCCATAAATATTACATGCATATGTTAGGGGCCATCCGCACTTCCTTGGAACCACATGAAATCGTGTTTAGTCACGGCACACGCTTATTAATTCAAACACCCGTGTCAGTGTCTCCGAGGTTTTGAGGCGATGTGAGGGCTTTTTTTCCTCTGATGTGCAACTTTGGACTCGCAAACATGCAGGCACATGTAAGGTACAAACAAACACATTAAGGCGTAATCTATGTGAGCGGAAAGTGTTTTGATGTTTACATGCTCTCACCCTCGGATCTGCGGCCGCGCTATTCTTAATTATTTGAATATTCGTTTCTTCGCTGTGGGCTCCGGAGAAGGCTTCTTCATGTCTGTGCTTAGTGTCTGCAACCCCGCGCGCTGCATGACAATTAGCGCCTTACATAACCACTCGCCAGCCACACACCCACATATGTGCGCTGCCGACAAGCAAAAAAAAAAAAAAAAAGGACACTTTCACATGCAGAAATTCAAATGGGTGCGCATAAACACAGATAAAAACATAAACATACAAACCCACTTCACGCCTTCTTCTATCCTGTGGGGGGCCATTTCAGTTAAATTACCTCATACTCCTTGAAACTCTGTATTCCATCCTTTTTAATCGCTTTTTGTGTGAATAATGTGTGCCCTATCTGACCAGAACAGCACTATATATGTGTATATTTATCGACATATTCTTCTTTTAAACACCTTCCATCTGCTTTGCCCCCGAGCCCTGCCGTTTTACGTCCGTAATGGCCGAGGCGACGATATGTTCGACTTTCTGAACACAAACAGCGCAGGCCATCACAAACACCAATAAAAACCGAGAGCTGTAAACTGGTCTCACCCCTGCCCCGGGCCAGGCATCAGCATATTAGCACAAATGCCTTTGCGTATATACATACAATGTGTCTATATGTATGGCTGCATGCAAGGAATATGTGTGGAGCCCCTCAGCGCTTGCTCGTATCCTGTCTGTGATTGCTGTAAAAGCTCAGTAACCCCTTCTGAGAGCCTCCCAATCAGTTTACTGAGATGAGGAGAAAGAGCTTGATGATGTGAGATGAAGGGAAAAGAAAGGGGGGGGTGGGGGGAGGGGGTACTGATGAGTAGAAAGACAGGTAGAGGTAATGAAAAGAGGGAAAATGGAGGTGGAATTGGTGAGACAGACCTGTGGAGAGATAGTCTAGGGAGAGGATGTGAGTGAAGGAGTTGTGCTCTGTTCCCTTGGTGATCTGAGTCATCTTTATTGGCTGGATATGCAGCTATGTTGGTAATGATTAGTCTCACTATGAGACTATGAAGTGTGTGTTTTTGATATAGCAGGAATCCAACATTAGATTTATTTAAAAAAAACCTCACTTCAGGAACTGTTGCAGATATCTTCAATGTCTGAAAGCTTGTGTGTACATGCATGTTCACAGTGTGCATCACTGGTTATAACACCCTATGAAGCGATCGCCTTACCTTTTAACTAGGAGATCTACAGTCAAATGCTCTGTTTGCTAGTCTGTTGGGCCATCCATGTTATGATTTGAGTATATTTTTTATTCTAAACGCAGTACCTGTGAGGGTTTCTGGACAGTATTTGTCATTGTTTTATGTTGTTAATTGATTTCCAATACTAAATATATACATATATGTGTATAAAGCAAGCATATTTGTCCACTCCCATGTTGATAAGAGTATTAAATACTTGACAAATCTCCCTTTTAAGGTACATTTTGAACAAATTAAAAAAAAAAAACGTATCAAGATTTGGCTTAAAATTACTAAGAAATTGAAACAAAACACAACAAAAAATGCAACAAAACTTAAAATAAACACTTTTAAGTTTTGGGACATGAACAAGACAGCAAGGATGTCTGCAAGCTTGTGTGTACATGCATGTTCACAGAATGCATCTGTGATTATAACACCCTATCAAGCCATCCCCTTACCTTTTAACCAGGAGATCTGCAGTCAAATGCTCCGTTTGCTATTTTTGGGTTCGCCAATAAAGTTCCCTGAAAATTGGATCCAGGCCTAAAGAATTGAATGTGATGAGCGCCACAGCTGAAGCAATCCACGGGCCTTGAATGAACGTACTTATGGGGAAAGTGACGGATCAAATCCAATTGCCCCTTCGCTGACTTTAGACAGTGCCGTAGTCACGTCAGAGAAGTAGGACCTTAATGAGGTTTTGGCTGCCGGATGATTTTGTTCGCAGATGAATGAGTTACAGAATGTATAGGCGCCGCGGCCGTGCGACTCGGGAGCCGACGATTCTGTGTAAAGCACGCTCGCGCGGAAATGAAAAGAAGTTTGATTTTTTTTGCTCATTGAAAGATGTACTGACTCTTCAAAAAGGGAGATGCATTTCATAAGATCTATTTACATTTTGAGCTTTGATTTTCAAACAATGCGGTGGTCTTTCCTCCACATCTTTGTCCCACTAAAAGCTTACTGTCAACCAGCTCTCCCAAATAGGATTGTCTTAAGAAAAAACAAAAGTTGCATGATGAAGCGCGACACACGGAACAACAACAAAAGGATAAAAGAAACAAAGTGAAAATAACTCGCCTTTTGACGCCTACCCTCTTCTTCTTCTCCTTCTTCTTCTTCTTCTCTGCTTTGCTTTCAAGCCGAACATAAAGTAGGTCTAATAGGAAATCTGCTCAGCCCCTTCATCCTCTCTGAATTATTTTTGCAAACTGAATTATTATGACTTTTTTTTTTGCCTACTGCTGCACTCTCTGACCAAGAGCAGAGCGAAATACTTTATCTCATATATATCTACACCCCAGCTTGTCTTTTTTTAAAACTGTTTTTTTAAGGGCTCTTAAAAAGTGTAATCTACACGAGCAGAAATATTGAAATCTTTGTCATCTAACAGGTCTCGCCATTTGAATGTTTTTACATATATTGTAGAGAAGACTACTGTTGTGTTTCTGGCTCGGCAATAAAAACATTTGAAATGCAAATCAATGTTTCAAATGAAGCAGGCCCTTTCATATTTAGCTCGCACATTATCTAATCGCTATTTGATTTCACATGCAGGGGCATATCTAAGTGAAATCAAATAATCTTTTCAAACTCCCCCACCAGCCCAAACATTAGCCATTGGATTCTACGACAGGGGGGCTGAGTAGACTACTAATGTGCTGGCAATTGAGATCTTAAGTGTCCTTTCACACTCTAATCAAATTGATAAGGTGGTCGTACTGCAAGGGCAATCTCGCCGTCCTCTGCTTTGAAAAATCCTTAGCCTTTAGTTTCTCTCTCTATCTCTGTCTCTGTAAATCTCTCTGTGTGTGTGTGTGTGTCAGTTCAATTCAATTTCAGTCAGATTCAATTCAATTAGGTTTTGATTACATTAATAGCTGGTAGCCTTTGATACTAAAGCAGCTGGATAACATCATATTGGGATAAGATATTGGGATAACTTTTACAAACAATAAAATACTGACTATGTTATAAAAAAAAATGACAATATGAATACACATGCATACATACGTACGCATACATACACATTTATACTCTACAGTGGGTATAGAGAGCTCCAGGGATGGTTTATTTTTGTAGGCCAACCAGGAAGTTAGCATCGCCTTGGGTTCCCTCGATAAAAGCAAATGGGATTTTTCCAATGGGTTTTGGATTATTGCAGAAAATAAGCTCAGTGGCAAACACACGGTTATGATACTTACATGTTTTGGTCAGCAAGATAATCTTCACAACAAGGCTGTAAGGGAGGATGAGTCGGCGTGATGACATTTTTAGTAGTCTCATTTAGCCACTTGTTAGCAACTGCCTTTTTTAAGACACATAATAGCTTCAAAATCCACGAGTGGGATATTTAGTGACGTATTTTATGTCGTAGAACAAAACGTTAAAATCTCTTCGGCTTGTGTTTAACCACAGACCTTATTTCAGGCATCTAACTAAAAACCCATTCATAAAACCCATTGACTTCCAGGCGAGTGAACCGGAAGTGCTAAAAAGCTAACTCATTTCTGGGGTTTAGGACTCGTTCTCTCACCTGACTCTGCAGTTTCCCTCTTCTCCACGGAATGTTTTCACATCTCTCAGCTAATTATTTTGGGTTTTTTTTCTGGCCCACTACTTTACTGTTCTTTGCTAACTCAACATTTATACTATGCTGCAGTTTTGATCGCTATGAATTAATTTTTCTAGTAGTCTTCAGATACATGTACAGCATGCTAGAGATGTAATATTCTTCTTCTAACGGCCATTACATACCGGCAGCATTTGTTTTTTGTGCGATTTATACGTACGTCAACTGTTTTTTGTCACAAATACTTTCACACAGAATGCACTATTGTGCGGAACGAGTTGAGTTGCACCTATATTTATGAAGCAACAACACGAAGGCTCCGTAGTCCGAACCAGGACGTTAAACTTTTCTACTTCTTTCTACAGTTGCTCCTTTCAACCTTGACACAGGCAGCGCAGACCAGATCAACTCCTTCCATTCTTACCTTTCACAATAAAAGTCCAAGACATCTAATATTTGCCGGCTAGCACGTATGCTACCGACCTACTGTGATACGGATCAACGAAGCGGGCTAACGCCTGCTAGCTCAGTGAATCCATATTGCATGCTAAGATACTAATCGTACCATCGATGCCAGCATGACTCTTCTTAGACCACAGTCCCCGCTGGCGTTTCATCAAATATTACACCACACACTGCTAACCGGGCAACCGGAGCGGACCCTGGGGACATATTGAATTCAACGGCATTTACTGAAAAATGTGATTAATGATTTCAAATAGCTCTTATACACAACCTTATAGATTAAATTGTGCTCAATTTTGACTGTGTGTTTCCGACTAGTCGACTAAACGTCAGGGAAAGTAGTCGTTAGGAACATCCCCAGCTGTAGGCCTGGGTGAAAAGGCTCAGTAAGTATGGCGTGTATATCATATTCTGTTTCTTCACTCCTTACTGTATCCCGCCCCTCCCCACCACCCCTCTCCCTCTCTCTCGCTCTCCTTCTCTCTTCCTCTATCTTTCTATTCTCATCCGGATTTCTCTGAGGTCTACTAAGTCTCTGATCGTCTGTCTCTCTGTTGTTCTAAGATAAAGCCACCTTTCACTGTTTGAGATCAAAGAGTGAGTTTGCATAATGGAAAGAGAGAACGGTGAGAGTGGTGGAATAAAGCAGGAAAGGAGGGGACTGTGGATTCAGTTGAATAATATCAAATGGAACGCTGACACTTTCGCTGAACCCTCAAGACTCTTTTTGTATGCCATCCCAACCATGACCAAGTAAATCTTACAGGCAGTTAGGATTTTATACTCATTCATTGCTTCCAGTATATACCATTTGAGAAAAAAATACTACTGCATTTCATTCTTTACCTTTACCATTTTTAGCATTGCTTCATGGCTCCTGCTACACATGCATGTATGAGTTCACAACATAGAGGAAGCAATTAGTCTAGTTAGTACTGGCTTGAGAACTTTAAACTCCAGCTATTATTGGAAAACGGTTTTGATCTGTTTTTTTCAGTCATGTGAGATGTGGCACATTTAAATTCCAGCGTCATTTGGATCAATGGCCACCACAGCATCGGATTTTGTTTTCCATAACGGATGTCTTGGGGAGAAAAATGGCTCTCGCAGCGATACCTTAATAGAGTTCATTGCTTTGGAGAGAAATTGTTGTTGTGCAGGAAATGGAAATTAGAGTTGAGTCATGTTGGGAGTCGAAGAATGAATTAGTAAATAAACACGGGTTAACAGGTTTTATCCTGCCTCATAGCTGTCTATCTGCGGGCCTTGGCAGGCATTCACAGCACGCTGATGATATTTGAATTTTTGTGGTTGCATGAGTGCTTTAAGTACTTTCGAGGGCAGCACACAGACTCGGCGCATAACAAGTATACCCGCTAAAACTGGAAACAAAAAAACACCGGTGTAATATTTCTTTCTAAACATGCATAAACAAAATGTCAATGCGACACTCCAGTTCTTAAATTGTTTATTTATTGTTCGTTTCATTGGGACTTTCATTAGTTGACACCTTTATGATGGACAGTCAGGAGTATTTATTGGATGGATTTTCTTGCAGAAGTCTGCAAAAGATTGTTGTAGTCAAGGTCGCTGCTGTATTAGTAGTCTGAAGGTCAGACAGAATCTCTGCAACCCTCCTTACTTGTTTCTTTATTGTGATAGAAGAAGAATTTAAAGCAACTTTATTGTCAAATCGGTGTTCCGAATCTGACCCTGAAAGACTTTTTGTATTGGTTTCCAATAAAAAATACATACATTTGCAAGACGAGCATATTTGCCCACTCCCATGTTGATAAGAGTATTAAATACTATCTAAATAATCTCCCTTTAAGGTACATTTTGAACAGATAGAAAATGTGATTAATTTGCGATTAATCACGGACAACCATGCAATTAATTCCGATTTTCTCACAGATTATGATCGCAGTTTTAAGCCGTTTTAAACACGTGGTTAACATTGTGAATTGAAACAAAACAAAACAAAAAATGCAACAAAAATACTTGGTTATGTTTGGTATAAGAAACATCATGATTTGGCTTATAATTACTATGAAATTGAAACAAAACACAACATAAAAAGGTTTAGTAAAAAAAACCCATCATGATTAAATAAGGGTAAACGTTGACTTTTAGTTTCGGGACACAAACAGCGGTCTCCTGGGTGACAGTTTGGTGTTTGTTTGTATGTATGTATTTGTGATACAGAAAAAAACCAAACGTAATCCGCGACAAAATATATAAACATAATTCACAACACAGTTTCAATATATGGGAACGTATTTTTTTAGAGACAGGGCTGTTAATATGACTTGTTGCCCTATGTCTAAAGGCGAAAGTGTTTACCTATTCTGAATGGCCACACACTTGTCTTTTGCAGTCTATGTATATATTAAAGTGTAGTGTATGATGAATTGTACAAAAAGGGATAAGGGTGCAATCTGTCCCTCCTCTCGGGCATTCATGAGGCTGAATTTAATAGATAATCTGAAACCTGTTTGGGAATAATGAGGGGTTAGATGGAAAAATGATGAAACTGTAAAACCCGATATCTGACCCGAAACTTTGACCAGTGTGTCTCCAGCGTGTGCACACCTTGGGGGTGTTCCATCGCAATCATTTTTATTCTGCGGGGAAAGCTATTAAAGTAATTGAGACTTTAATATTTTCTGGCAAGCTTAATCATGACATAATGAATTATAAAGGTGCTTCAGGCAGTCAGGTATCGCCAATAAACATATTGGACAGGAAAGGACGCAGCTCAGACTGCCACGAGCAATATTTCAAGGATTTCAATCTCAACTAATCTTTATGGGATTCGGGCCATTAAAAAATGTACTTATTTAATTTCACTTACCTGCAAATATATTTTTCTGGGTGATTCATCAGGCCAATTAAAACTATGACGCATCAAATACTAAAAACATATATAAGCTACTGTAGATTCTGAGTGTGTTAGCATGACTAATTTACAATAATATTATAAGCATACTGCTGTATGTCTGAATGACATAGGCTGGCTTACAAATCTATTTTAAAATTGTTGATGCTTTTACGGACTGTAAACAATGAGCAGAGCACAGAAAAGCAAGTCTTGGCCCGGATACCCGCTGGCTACACTGGAACACCAGAAATATAGCCACTGGCACTGCCAATGGGTTCCAAGATTGATGATGTGCTAACGTACTCTGCTAATGTTAGCTCCGCAGTTTTTTACGTTGAAACGTATAGTTTTAGAAACGTATATCTCATTCCAACCTCTCCATGTAACGAGTATCACTATTACACGTTCCCCAGGCACAAAGGGGAAGAGAAGGTGGAAGCTGGAATATTGCATGCATTGTTATCCACAGAAACTATCCCATATTACTATATACGTATGTAGTTTACATATTTTGTCATACCTCAGATTTATGTGCGCTGGGCCACCCGGAGGTTGCTTCCGGGCCGGATGTGCCAATTGAATAGGCCCGGCCTGTGATGAAGTTTGTCTTTCTCTGCCATTGGAAGTGCAGTAACCGTAATTCTTAATTGCTAATGGGCTACTGTCAGACATTTTGGAAAGAGGAAAGTCACAAAGTCTCTCAGGGCAATGAGCAGTGGGATGATTAAGAACGCCATGTGCCCGAGAAACATTTTTGTCCTTGGTGAAGGCCTGTAGCCTCCATTATGGGTCAAAAAACAAAACATTTAAGTTCACAGTGATACGCAAAGAAGACAAGTCTTCAATTTAAAATAAAAAAACACCCTTGGGTCTGTCTACACCCCTCCTTTTTTTAAATCACTATCCGAGTTAGAAAGCGAGTATCACATCTGACACCACACCAGCGTATTTACCTTCACCAAATCTCAGTTTCCCTTAATAGATCTTGGTAAAAAAAAAAAAAAGCCACTGTGGCTGTACCTGGCGGCTGCTAGTAAGTAGATGACTGAGCTTAGTGCAATTCAGCAGAGCAGTTTATTTTCCATTCATTGGCACTGAAGCAAGAGTGATGTGCAAAGTAATACCTGTTATAGGATACGGCTGTTTTCCCCTAGTCCAACACTAAAGTGACTCCACCGCTGAGTGTCACCCACCCTGTGAGACTCGTAGTGGCACAGACAGGAGCGGTGAGAAAGAGAAAGCTGCTACTGTGAATGAAGCTTGACAGAATGAAAACAACCAGCATCCAGACGCCTCATCCGAACGAGCGTGAACGGGCAACATTTCGTATTTTGCACTCTGTGGTATTCTGACATCAAGGCAGGTTTATGTGGAAGGAAAGGATTGCAATAACTGTACTGTAACTATCTTTCCACGTTTCAAAACATTCCCCAATTCCCTCCCCTAGTCTCGTCCTCCTCTCGCTTATCTCCTTTTCTTCCTCAGTCTCCGCTCTCATCTATTTTTCTCTTTCTTTCCCCCCGCTCTCTCGTGATCATCCTTTTGCTTTTTTTTTTATTGACTATTCCCTCAACCACGGGAGCTTAATGAGCTTCTCCCTCACTTTCTTCATTTGTCAGCGTGTCCGTCTTAGCCCCCACCTTCCACTCTCATCACTCCGCCCCGTCTCTGCAGGCTTTTCTTTTAAAGCACTAATAACTAGGTCTGCTACTACATTAGCAACCTGCTCAATAACATTATTCCCCAGCAAATGTCATCTCTCGCTTTACTAGTGGGGGATTTTGCACTAATCATCAGACGTTTTTCAGTATTCCAGTTTGGGGGGGGGGGTGCTGCGTGCATGATATATGTTAGCATGTTTGATTGCGTGTGAACAAGTGTATCAGCATGCATGTGTGTGTTAGTCCTCACGTGTCGGCTTCATTGCTCTTGGCGGACGCCACCGGAGCGATTTACAACTCCGGTGGGACAAGGTATCGGAGGGGTGGTGGGGAGGGACGAGGCGGGTGGGGGAAAAAGGGGAAAGAGGGGAGGGGTGAACCCTGGTAGGAGGGACAATCCCCAGGCCTGCTATCAGCAAGGCAGAGTTATGGGCTGTGTGTATGTGTGTGTGTGTGTGTGTGTAGCTGCCTGAGACACTTAGAGCTGCAGCCCGAGGGGCCACACATCGCTGCAGCGGGTGTCTCTGAATGTCGTCATTCTCTGCAGTGGTGCACAAGTGCCACTGCTCTGTGTGTCTTTACCTTTGTGACAAACATTTCATTTTTTTGCTCCAATTCTACCCACTGCAGCGTTAAATATAAACAGGAATGTAGTATGTATAGAGAAGTGGTAAATATGTGTATATATATATACACACAGGTGCAACAGTTTGTAAAACAGTATGTAAAGTAGGGATGCACCGATCCAACTTATTCAGTCCCGATATATCGAGAGTGATACCTGGGCTTTTTGGGTATCGTCTGATACCAAGTACCGATACGATACCGGTGTTTAATTAACTCGGATCATTCTTTTTATGCATAATAAAGCATCGAGCTTGACTTAAACATTGCTTTCTTAATTCAGTAAAACAAAATGTAACAAATAAGTACAAAGATATAAATTGAGTGAATTGTTAGTTATTATTAAAGTAATAAATCATACACCAACAACTTGGACAGGAACTAACAGGAATTAAGTGTAAACCTTTTTAATGCAGCAACAAATTATTCAAAACTTAAAGAGGAATTAAGAATCCGGTATATAATGTGTATAGTATATAAACATAGAATTGAATTGAATAGATCTGCCCCATTGTCACCGATATCCGATCCAGCTATTTGAGTCAGTATCAGCCCGAAGTCCGATCCGGTATCGGTGCATCCCTAATGTAAAGTACAGTATATAAAGGTAAATAAAGGTAAAGTGAGCTCAGGGGATCAAGAGTTCAGCAGTCTTCTGTCCTGTGGGATGAAGCTGTCCCTGAGCCTGGTTGTGCGGGATTGGATGCCGCGGTAGCGTCTCCACAGTGCAATCACTCAGAGCAAAGACCTTATCTAAATGGATAAATTGTAAAAATGTCAGTGCTCTCCAATTACCTATTGCTTTGGTGTGATTGGTGACACACATACGGGCGCCAGTTAGCTTTAAGGCAAAACCTCCATCGACATCAGAGCGGCTCCATCAGTTTGCCGAGAAGTATATGAGAGGAATCAGTGCCAGATCTGATTAGAGCACCTTTTAACTGTTCACCTTTCCGGATTCGATAAGCTTGCTTTCATGTTTATCCAGTCCCCGCGCCTATAGATAAAAAGATCTATTATTTGCTTGACACCAGTTTTAACGAGGGAGCCCATTTGGGTTTAACAGCCTCTTACAGGGGATCAGATGGATGGGGTGGAGTGTCATCGATGGTAATCAGAGCTCTCCAGCCGCTTCCTGTGGCTTGAAAGGGAGGTGTGAGATTTGATGACGGGGTTTAATCACCTGCCTCTCTGACTCCGAGAGGCTCCGAGCTCTTCCCATCGAACCCTGCAGTTAAATGGTCTTGAATGTTCTCTCTCGTCCCTCCTTCACCGTAATTGTCCCTCCGGTAGAAATTTGAAGCTGATTGCGTTATTAAACAAATGTCTGCGCGGCGAGGCGAACCAAAGGTCACCGAGATCACGCGGCGATCTGGGACGCTAACGTCTCGAGATGCACAGATTGTATCTGCAGTAGACAGCGGCACAATCAGATGGAGATGGAGACAAACTGTTTTTTTTTTTCTTTTTTTAGGGGGGGGTGGCAGGGGGCTAAAAGTGTCTGACAGGAAAATCAAAGACTCCAGTTCTTCTGAGTTCACACTGCTTGTCTGTCTCACTCAGGATTCCTGTGGGACAAGCTTCGCCGCTGAGTGTCAGAACCCAGTCGGAGAAGAAGAAAAAAAAAAAAAGTCACTCTCTTTCAACGCATGAGTGGGCGGCGAGTACGAGTGTGTGCGCCCATGTGTGTGTGATATTGTGCGCGTGGCTTTTGTATTGGCACTGCAGTGTGATTTTTTGACAGTAATGATGTGGGGCCTTCACAAATTGACAGACGGGGGAAGGAGAGAATGAGAACAAGAATGGGGAGGCATGAGGAAAAACGAGAGAGAAAAATGTTGTCACACAGCGAAAGCAGCGGCGGACAATAGCAGACTGTCGCTCTGTAGTGTCTTCCCTTTCTGCCTTTTCTCTTTCCTCTTGTCAGTCCATCTTCCTCTCCTCCATCTTCCGTCCATCCCCATCTTTCAATCCAGGGTCGCAAACCGATGTCGCTTAACACAGCAGGTCAGCCAGGTTCACTCTCACTGAGGAAATGGGGTTAGTTACCTTCAACCTTTACCTGCAAGACAATCCACCATCCACATAAAAACCATTCATGCGACTACAAATGAGATACACGGCCATCTTTTCTTTCCCTTACATTTAGAAATACACCCATTAATCCATGTAATCTGTTAGGAAAACATCCCATTTCCTCTCCTTCCTGGGAAGAGTGTGGAAGGTGCCGCGCTGACACTTCCATTGTTGTCAAGGTGCTGCGGTTTAATGGGGGATTTTGCACAATGGCGCCATTGACTTGACTGAGATTAATAGGGGAGCCAGGGAAGGCGATGGAGTGACTTTACCATAACAATGGCTGCTATCCATCAGTAACGCAGCCCAATTGCATGTTTGTATGAAATAATCCATTACAGGCAACAAAGGGAAAGGCACGGACCTGCTCTCATCCCCGAGTGTATCCCCGGGGATCTAAATACTTCCCCCTCTCCCACGCTAAGAAAGAAACATGACGCGGACAAGGACGATCGTACACTCCCTCCAGCCGCCTCGCCTCACGCAGCAGATTACAGCACTGCATCAGATGTAACGTCCATAGGTGTAATGGATTAGCTTGTCGTAGCACATTATCAGGCTTGTCTATGCACACGAGATGTGCACGTGTGACCTGTTACGATCATACTTTAGCATTAGGATGAAAGATAGCAGCCTTCTTCCAGTGAAGCAAATCTAAATTGCTGCTTTCCTGACGTCTCTTCTTCCACCGTCAGCCAGATGCAGCAGCAGCCAGGCTACAGTACCTGATGTGACAACATGAATTGGGGATTTTAAGGGACACCAATATTCCCTGTAGGATTATGATGTAGGATTATCCATCCGTGGATCGGTTTGGGCAGTAATGGTTTATACAGTATCCAACAGGATTAGAAGAATCTGATTAACAAAATAGTGGTAATATAATCTGATACAGATTAAATCATGATAAAGTAATAGAATATAAATGAAGAGATTATACTATACTATTAATCTCATTTAAATGATGAGGAGAAAATCAAACTTCAACAAATTGCGTTTTTACTATGCCTCCGCAGGCATTATGTTTTTTGGGTTGTCCATACGCCCATACCTCCATACGTCCGTCCGGTCCAGTCTCGTGAAAATTATATCTCAGGAACGCCTTGATGGAATTTCTTCAAATTTGGCACAAACTTCCACTTGGACTGATGAACCAATTCAATTTTGTTGGTCAAAGGTCAAGGTCACTGTGACCTTACATCCATCCCATTCTCGTGAATGCGATATCTCAGGAACACCTCGATGGAATGTCTTCAAATTTGGTGCAAACATCCACTCGGACTCAAGGACAAACTCATTTGATTTTAGTAATCAAAGGTCAAAGGTCATTGTGATTAGGGCTGAGTATCGGTACTCGATACCTTTTAAGGTATCGACCGAAACAACCCAGTACCAAGTAGTATCGAAACTTCTTCAGTCAAACGACGCCTGTATTCAATCCTTTTTCTGTCCAGATATAGAAAGAAAAATGACTGTTTTGCTTGAAGCGTATTCTTCATTTTATTGCGGCGTGTGATTGGCCCACTACCGCAGCATCTTCAACCCATACAGCCAGAATCGCCTGCCTGTACACGGCTCTGAACACGGAGATGTCTGAGCCGAATCTGAGCATCAAATCAGGTACTCTATTGGTATCTGTATCACTGTAAGGGTACTGGTATTGGTACTGGCGTAGTCAGTTTTTAAAAGATACCCAGCCCCAACTGTGACCTTACATCCGCCCCATTCTCAGGAACGCAATATCTCATATACACACGTTTTTTTGGCCATAACTCAAGAATTCATTATGCTAATTATGACGATTTCACACAAATGTCTAATAGGATAAAATGAAAAGGTGATGACATTTTGGACGGACATGGACGTAAACTGCAACTTTTTGGCGGAGGCATACAACCATGAATTCTAGTTACTTTTTTAAGCAGACGGGGAGAGCCATGTGATGAATTTTTTGGATTACAATTTATATAAATAACCTTGCCAGTGCTTCAAGTGGATGCCAGTTTGTTTACACTGGAGAAGAGGCTTACAGGCAGGAAGCCGTGTGTGTTTACTGGGTTCGGGGGTTGTCTTTTGGAGAGGGTTTCTGTCTGTGAGGTGCCGGGGCTCTGGAGAGCTCTTAATGAGCGCTGATCGCGTTAGGCATGGCATCAGGAAGAAAAAAAAAAAAGCCGCTTTCGTTGCTATATATTCTCACACACGGATCCACATGCGAAAACAGACGTACGCAAAATACGCATGCATTTAAGCATGTTGCTAATGTTGTCACAACTCTGGGAGCTGCCAGACAAAGCAAAACTCCTCGCATCCTCCAAATAATTACTTTTTGTCTCTTTTTTTGGTGTGTGTGTGTGTGTGTGTCTAAAAGGGGAATACTGAAGCTTTTATATCCCTACAAATCCTCCCCAATCCTTTTTCCCTTGGTCCTTTCTCCTCATATCTCTTACCAACCTCCTTCAAACAGCTTGTATCTCCCATACTGTCGATCTCTATCTGTGTTCACTTTGCTTCATCTCTCTTCTCATTCGTCTTTCTTGTGTTGCTTTTTTCTCTCCACCCTCCTCTCTTTCTCTCTCTCTCTCTCTCTTTCTCTCATTATCAGCCTGCCTCTGTAATCTCGCTGTATTTCCATTTTTTGCTGTAATTTCACAAAAATGATAGGGGAGAAAAAGAAAAACCCTCAAACACCAGAATCTCTGGGGGTTTCTCCCAGTTGTTGCCGGAGCTCCAGAATGCATCTGTTTCACTAAACGCCGGCGCCCAAAGTAATTAAAATGATGCTGGAACAAGTGAAGTCCTTGAACCTCCGCCTCTCTCAATCCTTCTCTCTCCCTGTTGCCATGGTGCTCCAGGCAACCAGTGCAACGTGTGGTATGCCACCCGCCACAGCGTTCCATTACAGAATGAGAGCTGCCGCTTTTGCGCTCTCTCAATTTCTCCCTCGCTCCCTCTCTCTATTGCTCTTGAGAAAGTGTGTCATGATTTTTTCTCTCAGTAGCCCCCACCTCCTTGACTTCAAAAACCTGGCAGCAGAACTTGTGCTTATTTAAGCCTCTCGTTCCGAAGACCAACATTGTGTTAACCTTATCGCCGCTAAAAGGTTACCTCTGTTTGTATGCTTGGAATTGCAATCCAATTAACAAGTATAAAAATAGAGAGGTAAAACCAGACTGTGTTTTGTGCAGGAAAAAAAACCTCAAGGGTGCTTATACAACCAGCCAGGTCACTTCATGTCTGTTAGGATTTATTTTGCAATATCGTGCCAAACCATATAAAGAAAAAGTGGAGCCCTCAAATGGTTATGAGAGACACTGTTGAAAGTGATAAAATAATGCAGCCTTTTTGCTCAAGCATTCTTGAAATAAGTTCAGTACATAACCTTTCTTGTGAAATGATGTGCGGTAGTGTCTGCTGCAGTAGTAAAGTCAATCCTAAATATGAGTTATATACTGTAAAGTACAGGTGAGTGACAAATAAGGACTAGGGTCCCCATGAGCTGCCAAAACAGCCTCAGTTCTCCTTGGCATAGATTCAACAAGGCCGTGTAACCCCACTGGAGGGACGAAACACCGTTTTTTTCAAGAGGAAATTCCTTCATTTGGTTTTTGTTGATGGTGGTTAGAGTGCTGTCTAAAGTCGAGCTCTGACTACAGGAGTTTTGGGCCGATTTATCCCTCGATTCACCCCTCCTGAGTGAACTGGTCAGGGATCTTGGTCGTTACCGGCTCTCAGCCCAGATTATCTGGTAATGTGAGGGGGTTTACAGATACAGTCCTAAATCCCCCAAACTGTTTGATATTGAGAAGTTAAAGTCTGGATGATTATGTGAGTGCTTTCCGAGCGGGACCACAATAGCCCATGAGAGAGAGACGAGCCAAAGCAGCTGACTTAGTTGCCAAGCAACGGTAAACATTCTAGCCCTTGAGGCTACTGTTAGTTGGCACACTACTGTTGACAAATATTAAAACTAAAAGCCTTTACACACTGGCAGCTTTTTATCTAACTTTTTGCCACACAGAACGTGAATATTACCTAACGTGAAAATGCAACTCTTTTTCCAGACCGAGGGTGATTTTTCAGAGCTTTCGCACCGTGAATAGAGGCATCATCCAATCACGTTGTGCGGAACGGGTTGATTTGCTCTTATATTTATGAAACAACGACAACACAGAGGTTCCTTTGTCTGAACCAAGACAGCAAATTGTATTACTCCTTTCAGCCTTGACAAAGGCAGCGCAGACCAGATGCACTCCTTCCGTTCTTACCTTTCACAATAAAAGCCCTAGATGTATAGTATTTGCAGGTGGGTATTTCACATTTTCGTGTCATTTATTCATCACGACTCCGGTGTGTAAATGCGTTGACGGTTAAAATCTCACCTCCAGTTCTCACTGAAGAATAGACAACCCGCGTTGACCGCGTCTCCCCAACCATTTCTCATCTAGGCTTATTTAGCCTTCTGCTTTTGTTTTTACTCCAGCAAGTTGTTCCACCACATCACTCTCTGTTTTTGTTTACATCTGCTTCTGCTGCGTGAGTGCACTGCTCACTCAGGCACGATAATCTTAATGTTATCCTGTAGTGTGTGATGCGTCATTATTTGCTTGTTGTGTGTGCACGTTTGAGATTAGAGAGAAGAACATCTGCGAAGTTTCTCCTCATCTCCTCCGCGTGATGCAACTCCATTTCAAAACCAGATTTTAAAAATTCCTGTGCACTGAAAAAGCATTATGATTCACATTATTTTCATTCTCATCAAACCTTGTATGGAAACATCTGCATTCATCATATCTTTTATACTCATTTAATTAGCTTTTTTCTTTCATTTCTCATTTATCTGTACAGTATAGCCGTCAGTAGAGCAATGGCCTACTTGGAAAGAAATTACATGACTTTTACTTCACTTTTGTGACATTGCCGACTACTATGTGTCCGTAAGTGTGGTAAACTTCAGCTCTTCATCCCAATATTATCATATCCTCTCTTCCATACTGCCCCCTGTAACACCAGTGAGCACCGCTACACCTACATGGACTGATGACTCTGCGAAGGTAACGACACTAATGAGCTGACATCAGCAATCCATCAGCATATAGCTACATCAGGGATCTGGCCCTAATACCCATAAGATAAAATACACAGCCGTTTACCCCGTGACCTACTTTGACCCGAGAACATCTCTCTTCAAACAGCCACGAAGCACATGACTCATCCTCCCCTCCGAAGCAGCATCTGATTAACACCAATATCGCAGCCATGGCGTGTGTACGGATGCTGGCAATGAGAAGCGCCTGTAACTCTCGCTGCCTTGGGCAGGCTTTCCGCTTCCTAGAGTTACATTTGGGAGCTGTAGCCAAGCCTGCTTCTGTGGTATTTTATGGCAGAGCTTGGCCTCTTGATCGCGGGCTGGGTGCAGCCGAGCAGCCTGCCAAGGGCCCGCGTACGACGCCCAGAGCTTGGAATCTGCACATGAAGCTCCACTTGGCAGTGTTTAATTGAAAGCAGGAAGCATATTCTCATGTGAGCCCTCTCGGCTGTCAGCGGGGGGTCCATTACCTCAGGACCATCTCCGTCTCTCTCTGCAGACTGTATGGAGCTGAACCTGCAGACGGAAATTTGAGACTTTGATACGGGCTTGTTTGCTGTCAATTATTTTCTTCCAAATTTAGAAATTGTGATAGGGATGTCAAAATACCAGAAAGGTAGTAGTCGATACCAATACCAGTGAAATTCCACGATTCTCGATACCAATTCGATACCACAGTAAAAAACTAAAGTAAAACAATCTAAGGCTGTTCCGAATGCCATTTTTTGGGCTTCGGAGCTTCGGTGAGAAATATTCAAAGGTATTCGAAGCTTTGAGGAGCAGAGTGGCGCAGCAGGCTGACATGTTCTTGTGTTTGTCTGTCTCCAACTCCCCTGTTTCAGTGCCGCTGCCACACTTCTGTGCACCTCTACATACAAAAAACAGTGATATCTGTCTGAGAATAACTAATAATAATGAATGTTGATTATGAATAATGAATATTGTTGTCAGATTATTCCTTATTTGATGGGTTATTTTGGGACGACATCATTATTACATATTTATATATACAACATTAACAAAAAACGAAGCATTTGAATGTGATTTGGAGGTCTCTCAATAAATTCAACTCTCCTTTTATTACCATTTGCATACTGTTTTTGTTAGGAAGTTAAACAGGTCATAATACCCTCTCTATCACTGCGAAAACATCTCCTTCAAAACAACTGGATTTATTCAAGTTTATCGTTAAAAACTACATTTTACATGATACATTTGAACACGCCATGATAACGTTAGAATTTACCGTTGCTCAATACTCATTTTCACAAAATAGAGCATGAACGCATCATACTGTAAATCAATTGTACCTCCTGTGTTGAAATTGGCAGGGCGAGCGTTGGTTTAGTTAATGTTTAATGTAGTTTAATGTTAACTAGCTCTCATCCTGCTGATTTCAACACAGATTTGTTGTTCACAATGTAGCATTAACAGAGAAAAATAGGGTCAATAGTGAGTTTACTGTGTCCCAAACACGTTTTCTATCGTCCTTGAGATGCCGTTAGAGTAAACGAGTACTGTCACGTTTTGGCATCATTGGCATCGACTTGGTACCAAAGTATCAGTTATCCCCTGTTGGCCTGGGGAGAGTTTAGACAACCTTGTACCTCTCTCATTTGCATTGCATCACCAGTTGCCCGGTCAAGCTACAAGCACCATTCTTCGCATGAGATTCTGTGTCTCTGCTGTGGTACAAATATTTCTCTGTATTCCACCTGGATATCCATGAGCTAATAACATTTTAATTTGTCATTTGAGAGTTATTACATGTAGCATTTTAAGCATCAATAAACCATTACCGCATTAATTTTGAAAAATTAGTTTAATTACTGTGAACAAATGAGAACATCACCGAGAAGACTGGCTGCCGTTGTCGGCTGCTGCGCTTTATTTGCATTCCACAAGACGTCAGCCGGATTGCTCAACAGCACGAGACGGAAAGCATTTATAGTTTGCAAATAAAACCCGCTGCTGTGAGTAGTTTTTTTGGCTTTTATCTGTCTTCTTATTCATCAAAGCAATTCCACAACTCCAAAGAGAGAGGACAAGCGGGTCCTCTTTTGCAACAACACAGTTGAAAGGAAACGTGGTGTTCGTTTGTGGGAAAAGAAAAAAGCGCTGTGCTTGCCACCAGCGATGTAAATGGGAGCCCATTCTAATCACAAGCCTCACTTCACTTTCACGCCGCAGTCAGATGCGCGCGGAGTGTGCCATGTCGACCAATTTGACAACGAGGTCAAGGGTTGATGCAGTACAAAGACATGGCTGTCTCATTTTGGTCGGCGCGGCCCTATCGGTATCCTCATGTTTTATTCACCGCGCAGGTGGTTCACCTCGCTCTTTTTCCCTCCATTCAAATAGCAGCCACTTTATCTGCAGCCCAATTCCGCCGTACGTCTAGCTCCAATACGTTCGCTCTGTTCATGTTGAAACGGTAATCGAGGCAGGAATATTCACATCATCAAAGTTAAATTGACATAGATCATTTTGTATCCTCAGGCTCCACTCCCTAAAGGTGGAGTAACACAAGCAGGTTTTTGGATTATCGCCACACTTTCCCCGTACATAAAACATTCAGGACCGATTATCAAAATCCCTAACAGAAACAGGCGTTTTATGGCAGAGAGGAGTTTATGGCAGGCCTGGTATCCATATGTCCTGCCCAGATATGAGTCCCAGTCATTCTGCTGCACCTTCTTCTAGCCCTCTACCGCCCAATCCACTACGGTTGTAAACCCCAGTCTCCCAATTTACCTTCCCTTTATGAGCCATTACCATGTCACGTTATCTGCGGAAAAAAATCTTTTTTTAGTTGCCCACTCCCTTTATCGCTTGTGTGCTCCCCCAGTATCTGGTGCAAATCAAATATCTGCCGTCCTGCATGCCTGCCCACTAATCCAGCTCACCTCCCCATCCTTCACCTCCTCTTGGATATGTAAAGAGGGGATATATATTGGAGCGGCGCTCTCCGATCTACTCATATAACACTGAGCACACAGTGGTTTCCTTGAGCAAAGCCAGTGTGCTATACGATTGCATTTCCTGACAGTCACAGAGAAGACCCCCAGACACAACGCGAGAAAAGGAAAATACACAAACTAAGGTTTCAGTTCACAGGGGAGTATTTGCTTAAATGTGTCTGGTCTGCCTTTTTCGGAGCTTAGCTCCTGGAAGTTTTTTTCTCTCTCTCTCTCTATCTCTTTTTTTTTTTTCTTCGGGCCTCCAGCTTGCCTTTCCGTTATGTCTCCTTTCTCTTCTAAGGTGTTTTTTTTTTTTTTTTCGCTGTGCTCCGAGACTGTGAATGGTGCAGGTTATACAATCTGAACCGCGTTGAATAGATCCTTTCCATTGGAGCCCTTTTTGCCGATGCAGCGTAGAGGTTATCTTTAAAGTATAGAAAACAACAAAAGGCACCTCTCACCTCTGTCTCCAATCTGCGAGCCGTAACTCGCATCCAATTCTGCCCACGTGAAGCCGGCGCCGCGCGGCCACGACTTCACCTCCATCCCCTTATTTCTGTATTTTCTAGCTTCCTCTCTTTGTTTTTACAGCCGATCTTCTGTGGCGAGCGCAACCGCCTCTGCCATAGTTCGGGTCCACGCCTGCAATGACACGTACATCGATTTAATTATAATAAACAGGTAGGGGAGCTTGCCGGCGACTAATCTTAGTCAGCTTGATTAATGATGTTTGTGTAGCCAGAGTCTGAAATTAGCAAGAGATCTAGAAGAATGGTTCTCTCTCTTTCCTTCTCTGTGTGTGTATACATGCGTGTTTGGCTTACTGTAAGTGTTCAGAAATGGGCACACTCTAGTTGAACGCACAGGGGCAGCTCCACTCCCCAATCGCTACACAATCTGTGTGCATCACCGATCTCTGAAAAACAATCCATGAATCATCATTAGTTATTATGATAATTACACACATTTCCTACCAAAAAAGCAGTAGCAGCTCTCCCAATACATACTGCATAAACCACTTAGTGTTACAGAAGTGTTGATTTAAGAGTATTTCTAGCATTCACAGCTCTGGTGCCCCTGATAGGTGATGTTTTAGCAAACATTTGTACATGTATGCAAATCCCTTTTTATTACTCTCTCTCTACTGAATGAAACATGATTGCAGTGCAATTATAATGATTGCTCATTACATTCATTTCTCCGTAACCCTCACTGTTAGCATTCTATTTGGACTCTTAATTTACCTGGAAACGGCATGGCACTACACAGGAGACACAAGGAGAAGAAGATAAAAATAAAATGTGTCACGTATTGTAAATTATTCCCTGTGAAAAATTTGTCAAAGTGATTCTTTTTTCATTAGTGAGCAAAATATGGATTTGAACGTACATTATTGGTTTCATTTAAATTTTTGACAGCGCGCTAGAAGACAGTTCAATCGAGCAGTAATGTATTTCATGATGTGGATAATGAGTAAAAGGGGTAGCCTGCATATTATCTTGCAGCTCCTCATATTGACAAGCTTAGTGCAACACATTACGACTCAGATTGGAAGCAAGACACTCGATATATATCAATATAAAGCGAGGAATCTCTGTCTGTCTGTGTGTTATTCCCGTATCTCGAGAACCACGCATCCGATCTACTTCACACTTGACGGGTGTATTGCTGGGGTCCTCATAGAGTAGTTTTTTTTTTCGAATCTGGTGCAATTTGGACACGTTCAATATTAATAAACTTTGAATAAACAAGCAACTGTCACTCTGTTCAGCAGCGGAGGCCATGGGCTTCAGGTAGGGTGACCATGTTGTCCCACTTTAGGAGGTACTGCACAGCAATTGTATTCCCTGTTCCACGTCCCACATATGGAGACTCTGTCCCACATTTTCTCTAGTTTTCAAAATCACTGCAGGACAGCCAATGGGTGTGAAGAAAGCAAGGAAGGCTGTCATCACGGGGATGCGTTTGCTGTCAAACTGCGCATACGTATGGGTCAAGGTGCAGGTTAATATTTCACCATCTTTCCTATACGCTATGCCCAACATAACATAATAAATAGTCACATAATTCATCTAAAAATCATATTAATTCTTTAGCTGTTTGTGGCCCTTTTAGTTGGGGCATCAGGCATTCGCCTACCTTGCCTAAAGGTAAAGCCCCTGGTGTATTTCAGCCGCGACTTGGGTGTGTGATGCAACTATGTCATGGCAGGTGTATTGCTGAGGACCCGAGGAAGTGCAGTGTCGAGTGTGAAGTTGTTTGTGTGAGCGGTTCGCGAAAAAAAAGCTGCAAGCAGCAGCAACACCACAGGCCAAGTATTCGGCACTGCCCTAGTTGGAATTAATAATACAACTCCACACATATTTAGGTTTCATGTATGCAGATGGCGTGATGGTATGACTGTTCTGGTTCTGAATTATTTAGGCACAATATGCACATGTCTGCGTGTGTGTGCATGTATTTGGATGTACATCGATGTAGTCAGCCACGTGTTATTTGCATATATGCAAATGCCGGCACATATGATCTCATGTATGTAGAGAACATCAATGGGTACTCAACTGGTACACTGCGCCGTTGAATGGCTGCACATGTGCTTACGCTCAGCAGTCTGCACATATCCGTGCCGTTTCTGTGCACTTTTAGCAGCACTCGAATTATCCTCCCAGGGCGGTTAATGGAGGAAGAAAGTCAAAGAGAGGACGACGCATCCCGTCTCTTTCTCTCCCTCTCTCTTGTCCTACACACAGATAAGGAGATGCTGTACGCCGGGCTAATGTAAGCCCTCAAGATATACTCACCATTTCCCCCCTAATGTTCCACCTATTAGTTATTAATGGAGGAGCTACACACACTGAAAGTGAGCTAGTGAGCCCTGGGATTGGCCGCTCTGTCCCAGCCCTGGCTGGTGTTTTCACTTTGTAAAGCGGGAAGAACAGATGATATCCCCGATCCTATCCCTCACATTAGTGTACAGCTCTTGAAAAAAAAAAAACATTTCGAAGGCAGAGTTCATGTTCTCCGTTCTCTAAAATGCTACATGATGAATACTTTATTCTGTGCGCTACAACCACCCTTCCTTTGTCTGTTTCTGTCTTTCTCTCATTCTCGGTCTCTCTTGAATTTTTTTTTTTTTTTTTTTACAGCAACAGAGTGCTTTAGGAATGACGTATTCTTGTAGGCCAACCAGGAAGTTAGCGTCGCCCTGGGTTTTCTCAACATAAAAAGCCAATGGGATTTTTCCATTGGATTTTTGATTTTTGCGGAAAATAAGCTCTGTGGAAAACAAACGTTTATGATACTTACACATTTTGTTCAGCAAATTAATGAACTGAACACCACTTCCAAGTGTAAATGCAATTGCCAGAAGTAAAAAGCTAACGTTAGGCTATAAACCATGGTTGCATGGGCACAACGAGGCTGTAATGGAGGATGAGTCCACATTTAGCAGTCTCGTTTATCCACTTGTTAGCTACCGCCTTTTTAGGACACATAAAAGCTTCAAAATTCATGATATTTACTGCCGTATTTTATATTATAGAACAAAACGTTAAAATCTCTTAAGCTTGTGTTAACCACAGACCTTATTTTAGGCATCTAACTAAAAGACCCACTCAAAAAACCCATTGACTTCCAGACGGGAGAACCGGAAGGGCTAAAATGCTAACTCATTTCCGAGTTTTAGGACTCATTCCTGCACCACTTTATATGGTTTGGCTATGCGGAACGGTCCTTTTTGTTTTCTCATCCCAGGAGCTCTGCATCTGTGGTACAATATTGTGAATGAAGGTCAGTCCCGGGCCACAATGGACCTCCGTATCTCTTTGCCACCCTCCGGCTCCGCCCCCTCACCCATTGCCTCCTCTCCGAGCCTTCCTTCCTGCTTATCGGCAGCGCTCACACCTGTGGTGGGCCGGCCGCTCTCTCCAACTCTCGCCAGAGGCCCCAGACAGGATGCTTGCAGATAACCTTTAAATCCAAGAAAAAAAACGATGGTATGGGGACAGAGTAGGAGGGAGAAAGCTCTCCATCCACTGCCTGGGATACTGGCAGGCGGCCTGGCTGGGAACGTGCCCAGGCTCAGCTTCATCCCTGAGACCTGGGCCATGGGCCAGCCCCGTAGCTTGACCTAGCAGTATAAGAAGGGCCAGAAAATAAAGGTCTGTCTTCTGTCTTTTAGAGGGTAGCGTTAGCGACAGTATAAGCTCATGCATCATGCGTATTAAGAGTGAGTCGTGAAGATGGGACTGCGTGTTCATCTCCGCTGGCCTTTTGTTTGGAGCGCAGCGTCCCATGGCTCTGTGTGCAGCCCGTAACAATGCGTTTCAATTGACAGCAACCACTTAGTCCGTACCTGGTGAGGCAGGGGGGAGAAAAAGCGACAGGAAAGGAAAACAGGAGTTGAAAAAGGAATGCAAACAGCGGGCCCCTTTGGTTTTAGAATTACTTTGCTTTTGCAGTAGGAGGTACAGGCAGACCATCATAAATTCTAGGAGAAAGGGTTGCTGTGACGACAGCCCCGGGGCGAAATGTCCAATAGAAACAACAGCCCAGTGTGTACACTTCCTCCGCCTCTTGATTTGGTGTCATTACTCATCCTTCTCAGCGTGTGCCTGCCAGCCTCGCCACCTCCAAACTCACACACAACAAAAAAAAAAATGCAGATGCTCAGGAAAATTTCAACCAGTGATTTATCGGGCCCTCCAGAAACATCTATACACCGCTGCTGTTGTTTAACTTGAATGAGACAAATTGATCAGGATGTGTGCAGGACATAATCATACGTTACTTTAGATATGGTAGACGTAAACACTACTGTGCTGTGAAGGTGCAATGTTTTATCTTTTTCTGAAATGTGTCTATTAGCAACTGACCCTCCCTGTCTCCTCAACATTATATTCCCATAAACTAAATTGCATTCTCAATTTTGTTTGGAAGGAACGTATTATGTCACAGATTACGTTTGTCTTTGACGTATCACAAATACGTTTTAGGCAAGGCAAGGCAGCTTTATTTGTATAGCACATTAAGAACAAGCTAAAAATAAAAGCTAGAATAGAAGCTAAAATAGAGTATAACACACAAGAGTAAAAGATATAGTGCAGTATGAGATAATTATCTGGTTTAATAAAAGGCAGCAGCAAACAGGAAAGTTTTAAGCTTTGATTTAAAAGAACTGAGAGTTGGAGTTGGTCCTGCATTTTTCTGGGAGCTTGTTCCAAATACTTGGTGCATAAAAACTAAACGCTGCTTCTGCATGTTTAGTTTTGTCTCTGGGGACACTAAGCAGACCTGATTCAGATGACCTTAAAGGTCTGGACGGTTCATAATATAGCAGAAGATCAGAAATATATTTTGGCCCTAGACCATTTTAAGTCCGCGGACGGCCGCAGCAAGTGACGTAGTATAGAACAGTGTATCGAGCGACCGTTATTGAAAGTTACGTGGTATAAAAACGAGTATAACATGCAAGAAAGTCCACTATTGGCGGGAGGGTGGGGTGGTGGATGGGTCCAACAAGCACAGGACTTTCCCCCTGGAGACCGCTAGTTGTATCCCATGTAAAACGTAGTCATTTTAAGCCAAACCATGATATTTTTTTTACTAAACCTAACCCAGTAGTTTTGTTGCCTAAACCTAAGTAATACTTAGTTCACACTACACAACTTTAGCCACTATTTTCCGATTCCCGACACTTTTTGGAGCTCTCCTATAAAAGCCCCAGATCAGAGGCAAATCGGCGCTGGAGCGTCATTTGTGAACTCCTCAAAGACGCCTTGCAGACGCGTTCCAGGTATCTAGCATGCTAAATATCTGGACCTGTTGAGGACTCCGGCCACGAGCTACAGCCAATGAGAGCATGAGACACGAGTTGAGGGGAAACCTGGGTTGAGGAGGGGTCGCCTGTAACAATAGAAACTTACTGTATGTGTTGCATTTGCAACACGGAGCAAAGTTGTTATTGCACCTAAAGGAATAAATAGTAAAAAAAAGAGTTTGGAAACCGGTGGAAACAGGCTGTACAACAGACAACATCAGTAATGTGTCTCACGTATGGTAACACATCATTTACAGTGTATTTCTCACATGGGTTTTTGTGACAAAACGTAGTTTTGAGACTTCATCAGGGATTACTCCTGGTGAAAGATCAGTCATGTAGTGTGAAAACCACAACGACTTAATGACTCCCGATTACAAGAAAGCAAGTTGTGCAGTGTGAACAATTCAATTTACAACATTTCAAACTGTTTCAAACTGCGACCGTAATCTGGGAGAAAATATGTTTCCCTGGAAACGCAATTGAGAATGCAGATTAACTGTATGGGAGTGTAACTTTGTGGGGAAACAGGGTTGCATTAGGGATACAGCCCACAGAGTGCCACAAGCGTCGACATACAGTAATGAGGGCTGTGGCTGCATGCCAGAAAAACGCTACCAAATATTGATTGATTACGAATAACTCAATTCAATGACAGTTCCTCATGTCTTGTATCGTTACGGCGCTTTTTAATAATCCTTTTAATTAGAAAGCCATCCCAGATTAGCTCTTCAAAAATAATGAATGCTTGTGTGTACATGAACTAGCACACACATCAGTGTCTATCCATATTCATCATATTCATATATATTATGTTATGCAGGCTAATGAATACATGTGTGCATGGGCTTTCCTACACATTAATTATGTGTGACACAGAAGCCTTTTTTTCCTTCAGACTCCCCAAATAAATGCAACATAATCAAAGTGAATGTTTCATTATTCTTAAATTATTTGTCC